>JANIIA010082330.1:0-10005 GCA_027478495.1 Erythroxylum alaternifolium
GACTTGAATGTTGGGCCTTTGATATGGGAATTTCGTTCAGCCCCTTGCCTTGCACATTTAGACTTCAAATCTGATCCTATTTCAGCTCCTAAGCCTCCTTTTGAAAGCTAATGTCCATGCAAGTCATATCCTAGGCTTCCTTAAGGCGGATCACACCATGTATGCTTCTCTTCTTCTCTTTCTCATGCCCATGGTTCTCCATCATTCAAGGAGTAAGAAAATGCCTCTTGGACTTTTATAAGATGAAATCTGACTCAGCAACATGGGTTTTGTCTCTTAAAGGTCTTGGATCAAACAATTCATCGCTTGCTTCATTGCCTTGGCACTAGCTCTTGTCATCGGGGCTTGAACATCACGTAATGGATCTTTAGGAGCATCAGAGTTGAATGTTGGGCCTTTGATATGGGAGTTTCGTTTAGCCCCTTGTCTTGCAAAATCAGACTTTAAATCTGATCCAATTTTAGCTCCTAAGCTTGCTTTTGAAAGATTATGTCCAAGCAAGTCATAGCCTAGGCTTCCTGGAGGCTGATCACACCATATATGTTTCTTTACTTGCCTTTCACTTTCTCATGTTTCTGCATCATTTTAAGAGTAAGAGAATGCCTCTTGGACATTTATGAGTGAAATTTGACTCAATAAGATCTGTTTTATCTCTTGAAGGTCTTGTATCAAACAATTTAATGCCTTTTTCATTGCTTTGGCCCTAGCTCTTGCCATTGGGCCTCCAACATCTTGTAATGGATCTTTAGGAGCATTAGACTTCAATGTTGGGCACTTGGTATGGCAATTTGGTTCAGCCCCTTGCCTTGCACATTCAGTCTTCTAATCTGATCAAATTTCAGCTCCGAAGCCTCCTTTTGAAAGCTCAAGTCCATGCAAGTCACATACTAGGCTTCCTTGAGGCGGATGACGCCATATATGCTTCTTTTCTTGTCTTTCACATTCCCATGGTTCTCCATCATTCAAAGAGTAAGACAATGCCTCTTGGACCCTTATGAGATGAAATCTGACTCAACAACATGGGTTTTATCTCTTGAAGGTCCTAGATCAAATAATTTAATGCTTTGGACCTAGCCATTGTCATTGGGCCACCAACATCTTGTAATCGATCTTTAAGAGCATTACATTTGAATGTTGGCCTTTGATATGGGAATTTCGTTCAGGCCCTTGCCTTGCGCATTGAAACTTCAAAGATGATTGAATTTCAACCGTAATGCCTCCTTTTGAAAGCTCATGTCCATGCATGTCATATTTTAGGCGTCCTTGAGGCGGATCACACCATATATGCTTCTCTTCTTATTTTTCACATGCCCATGGTTCTCCACCATTCAAGAAGTAAGTCAATGCCTCTTGGACCTTTATGAGATGAAATCTGACTCAACAACATGGGTTTTATCCCCTAAAGGTCTTGGATCAAAAAATTCAATGCTTGCTTCATTGCTTTGGCCCCAGCTCTTGTCATTGGGCCTTCAACAACTTTTAATGGATGTTTAGAAGCATTAGACTTGAATGTTGGGCCTTTGATATGGGGATTTCGTTCAGCCCCTTGCCTTGCACATTTAGACTTCAAATATGATCTAATTTCAACTCCTAAGCGTCATCTTTCAAGCTCATGTTCACGCAAGTCATATCCTAGGCTTCCTTGAGGCGGATCGCACCAGGTTTGCTTCTCTTATTGTCTTTCACATGCCCATGGTTCTCCATCATGCAAGGAGTAAGACATTGCCTCTTAGACCTTTATGAGATGAAGTGTGACTCATCAACAAGTGTTTTATCTAATGAAGGTCTTGTATCAAACAACTCAATGCTTGCTTCACTACTTTGGCCCTCCCTTGTCATTGGGCCTCCAACCTATTGTAACGGATCTTTAGAAGCAGTACACTAGAATGTTGGGCCTTTGATATGGGAATTTTGTTCAACCCCTTGCCTTGAACATTCAGACTTCAAATCTAATCGAATTTCAACTCTGAACCCTCCTTTTGAAAGGTCATGTCCATGCATGTCATATTCTAGGCTTCCTTGAGGCGGATCACACCATATATGCTTCTCTTCTTATGTTTCACATGCCCATGGTTCTCCATCATTCAAGGAGTAAGACAATGCCTCTTGGACCTTTATGAGATGAAATCTGACTCAACAACATGGGTTTTATCTCTTAAAGGTCTTGGGTCAAACCATTTAATGATTGCTTCATTGCTTTGGCCCTAGCTCGTGTCATTGGGCCTCCAACATCTTGTAATGGATCTTTAGGAGCATTAGACTTGAATGTTGGGCCTTTGATGGGGGAATTTCGTTCAGCCCCTTGCCTTGCACATTCAAACTTCAAATCTGATTGAATTTAAGCTCCTAAGCCTCCTTTTGAAAACTCATGTCCATGCATGTCATATTCTAGGCTTCCTTAAGACAGATCACACCATAGATGCTTCTCTTCTTATCTTTCACATGTTCATGGTTCTCCATCATTCAAGGAGTAAGTCAACGCCTCTTGGACCTTTTTAAGATGAAATCTGACTCAATAACATCTGTTTTATCTCTTGAAGGTCTTGGACCAAACAACTCAATGCTCGCTTCATTACTTTGACCCTAGCTCTTGTCGTTGGGCCATCAACATCTTGTAATGGATCTTTAGGGGCATTAGACTTAAAGGCTGGGCCTTTGATATGGGAATTTCGTTCAACCCCTTGCATTGCACATCCAGACTTCAAATCTGATCCAATTTCAACCCCTCAGCCTCCTTTTTCAAGCTCACGTACACACGAGTCATATCCTAGGCTTCCTTGAGGTGGATCAGACCATGTATGCTTCTCTTCTTGTCTTTCACATGTCCATGGTTCTCCATCAATCAAGGAGTAAGACAATGCCTCTTGGACCTTTATGAGATGAAATTTGACTCATCAAGATGGGTTTTTTCTCTTCAAGGTCTTGGGTCAAACAATTCAGCGCTTGCTTCATTGCTTTGGCCCTAGGCTTTATCATTAGGCCTTCAATAACTTGTAATGGATCTTTTGAAGCATTAGACTTGAATGTTGGGCCTTTGATATGGGAATTTCTTTCAGCCCCTTGCCTTGCAAATTTAGACGGTAAATCTCATCCATTTTGAGCTCCTAAGCCTCCTTTTGAAAGCTAATGTCCAACCAAGTCATATCCTAGGCTTCCTTGATGTGGATCACACCATATATATGCTTCTCTTGTTGTCTTTCACATGCCCACGGTTCTCCATCATTGAAGGAGTAGGACAATGCCTCTTGCACCTTTATGAGTTGAAATCTGACTCAATAATATGGGTTTTATCCCTTGAAGGTCTTGGATCAAACAATGCAATGATTGCTTCATTACTTTGGTCCTAGCTCTTGTCATTGGTCCTCCAACATCTTGTAATGGATCTTTAGAAGCATTAGACTAGAATGTTGGGCCTTTGATATGGGAATTTCATTCAGCCCCTTAGCTTGCACATTCAGACTTCAAATCTGATCCAATTTCAGCTCCGAAGCCTCCTTTTGAATGCTCAAGTCCATGCAAGTCATATTTCAGGCTTCCTTAAGGCAGATAACACCATATATGCTTCTCTTCTTATCATTCACATGCCCACGGTTCTCCTTCATTCAAGGAGCAAGACAACGCCTCTTGTACCTTTATGAGATGAAATCTGACTCAACAATATGGGTTTTTATCTCTTGAAGGTCTTGGATCAAAAATTCAATGCTTGCTTCATTGCTTTGGCCCTAGCTCTCGTCATTCGGCCTTCAACATCTTGTAATGGATCTTTAGGAGCATTAGACTTGAATGTTGGCCTTTTATATGGGAATTTTGTTCATCCCCTTGCCTTGGACATTCAAACTTGAAATATGATTGAATCTCTGCTCCTCAGCCTCCTTTTGAAAGCTCATGTCCATGCATGTCATATTCCAGGCTTCGTTGAGGTGGATCACACCATATATGCTTCTCTTCTTATCTTTCACATGCCTATGGTTCTCCATCATTCAAGGAGTAAGACAACGCCTCTTGTATCGTTATGAGATGAAATCTGACTCAACAATATGGGTTTTATCTCTTGAAGGTCTTGGATCAAACAATTCAATGCTTGCTTCATTACTTTGGCCCTAGCTCTTATCATTGGGCCTCCGAGATCTTGTAATGGATCTTTAGGATCATTAGACTAGAATGTTGGGCCTTTGATATAGAAATTTCGTTCATCCCTTGCCTTGCACATTCAAACTTCAAATCTGATGGAATTTCAGCTCCTAAGCCTCCTTTCTAAAGCTCATGTCCATGCAAGTCATATCCTAGGCTTCCTTGAGGTGGATCACACCATGTATGCTTCTCTTCTTGTCTTTCACATGCCCATGGTTTTCCATCATTCAAGAAGTAATACAATGCCTCTTGGACCTTTTTGAGATGAAATCTGACTCAACAACATGGGTTTTATATGTTGAAGGTCTTGGATCAAACAATTCAATGCTTGCTTCACTACTTTGGTCGTAGCTCTTGTCATTAGGCCTCCAACATCTTGTAATGGATCTTTAGAAGCATTAGACTAGAAAGTTGGGCCTTTGATATCGAAATTTCGTTCAACCCCTCCCCTTGCACATTCAGACTTCAAATCTTATCAAATTTTTGCTCTGAAGACTCGTTTTGAAAGCTCATGTCCATGCAAGTCATATTCTAGGCTGCCTTGAGGTGGATCGCACCATATATGCTTCTCTTTTTTTCTTTCACATGCCCATGGTTCTCCATCATTCAAGGAGTAAGACAACACCTTTTGAACGTTTTTAACATGAAATTTGACTCAATAACATCTGTTTTATCTCTTGAAAGGCTTGGATCAAACAATTCAATGCTTGCTTTACTGCTTTGGCCTGAGCCCTTGTCATTGGTCCTCCAACATCTTGTAATGGAACTTTAAGAGCATTCTTGAATGTTGGGCCTTTGATATGGGAATTTCGTTCAGACCCTTGCCTTGCACGTTCAGACTTCAAATTTGATCCAATTTCAACTCCTAAGCCTCTTTTTTCATGCTGACATACATGCAAGTCATATCCTAGGCTTCCTTGAGGCGGATCACACCATGTATGCTTCTCTTCTTGTCTTTCACGTTCCCATGGTTCTCCATCAATCAAGGAGTAAGACAATGCCTCCTGTACCTTTATGAGATGAAATTTGACTCAGCAATATGGGTTTTTATCTCTTCAATGTCTTGGATTAAACAATTCGGTGCTTGCTTCATTGCTTTGGCCCTAGGTTTTATCATTGGGTCTCCAACATCTTGTAACGGATCTTTTGTAGCATTAGGCTTGAATGTTGGGCCTTTGATATGGTAATTTTATTCAGCCCCTCATCTTGCACATTCAGACTTCAAATCTGATCGATTTTTAGCTCCGAAGCCTCCGTTTGAATGCTCATGTCCAAGCAAGTCATATCCTAGGCTTCCTTGAGGTGGATAACACCATATATGCTTCTCTTGTTGTCTTTCACATGCCCATGGTTCTCCATCATTGAAGAAGTAAGACAATGCCTCTTGCACCTTTATGAGTTGAAATCTGACTCAACAACATGGGTTTTATCCCTTGAAGGTCTTTGATCAAACAATTAAATGCTTGCTTCATTACTTTGGCCCTAGCTCTTGTCGTTGGTCCTCCAACATCTTGTAATGGATCTTTAGAAGCATTAGACTAGAATGATGCACCTTTGATATGGGAATTTCATTCAGCCCCTCATCTTGCACATTTAGACTTCAAATCTGATCGATTTTTAGCTCCGAAGCCTCCGTTTGAATGCTTATGTCTATGCAAGTCATATTCTCAGCTTCGATGAGGCGGACAACACCATATATGCTTCTTTTCTTATCTTTCACATGCCCATGGTTCTCTATCATTCAAGGAGTAAGACAATGCCTCTTGTACCTTTATGAGATGAAATCTGACTCAACAACATGGGTTTTTATCTCTTGAAGGTCTTGGATCAAACAATTCAATGCTTGCTTCATTGCTTTGGCCCTAGCTCTTGTCATTAGGCCTTCAAAATCTTGTAATGGATGTTTAGGAGCATTAGACTTCAATGATGACCCTTTGATATAGGAATTTCGTTCAGCCCACATTCAGAGTTCAAATTTGATTGAATTTTAGCTCCTAATCCTCCTTTCGAAATCACATGTCCATGCAAGTCATATCCTAGGCTTCTTTGAGGCAGGTCACACCATATATGCTTCTCTTGTTGTCTTTCACATTCCAACTCCATCATTGAAGCAGTAAGACAATGCCTCTTGGATATTTATGAGTTGAAATCTGACTCAACAACGTTGGTTTCATTTCTTGAAGGTCTTGAATCAAACAATTCAATGCTTGCTTCGTTGCTTTGGCCCTAGCTCTTGTCGTTGGGCCTCCAACATCTTGTAATGGATCTTTGGGAACATTACACTTGAATGTTGGGCCTTTGATATGGGATTTTCGTTCAGCCCCTTGCCTTGCACATTCAAACTTCAAATCTAATCCAATTTCAGCCCCTAGGCCTACTTTTGAAAGCTCATGTCCATGCAAGTTATATCCTAGGCTTCCTTGAGGTAGATCACACCATGTATGCTTCTCTTCTGGTCATTCACATGCCTATGGTTCTCCATCATTCAAGGAGTAAGACAACGCGTCTTGGACCTTTTTGAGATGAAATCTGACTCAACAATATGGGTTTTATCACTTGAAGGTCTTGGATCAAACAATTCAATGCTTTGGCCCTAGCTCTTGTCATTGGGCCTCTAACATCTTGTAATGGATCTTTAAGAGCATTAGACTTGAATGTTGGTCCTTTGATATGGGAATTTCGTTCAGCCCCTTGCCTTGCACATTCAGACATCAAATATGGTTGAATTTTAGCTCCTAAGCCTCCTTTTGAAAGCTTATGTCAATGCATGCCATATTCTAGGATTCCTTAAGGAAGATCACACCATATATGCTTCTCTTCTTGCCTTTCACATGCCCATGGTTCTCCATTATTCAAGGAGTAAGACAATGCCTCTTTGACCTTTATGAATTGAATCTGACTCAACAACAAGGGTTTTATCTCTTGAAGATCTTGACTCAAACAATTCAATGCTTGCTTCATTACTTCGGCCCTAGCTCTTGTCATTGGGCCTTCAACATCTTGTAATGGATCGTTAGGAGCATTTGACTTGAATGCTAGGCCTTTGATATGGGAATTTCGTTCAGCACCTTGCCTTGCACTTTCAAACTTCAACATGAGTTTTGTCTCTTGAAGGTCTTGGGTCAAACAATTAAATGCTTGCTCCACTACTTTGGCCTTAGCCCTGTTCATTGGGCCTCCAACATCTTGTAATGGATCTTTAAAAGCATTAGACTTGAATGTTGGGCCTTTGATAAGGGTATTTCGTTCAGCCCCTTGCCTTGCACTTTCGGACTTCAAATCTGAACTTATTTCAACTCCTAAGCCTCCTTTTGCAAGCCTATGTCCATGCAGGTTATATCCTAGGCTTCCTTGAGGCGGATCACACCATGTATGCAAGTTATATCCTAGGTGTATGCTTCTCTTCTTGTCTTTCACATGCCCATGGTTCTCCATCGTTGAAAGAGTAACACAATGCCTCTTGGACCTTTATGAGATGAAATATGACTCAACAACATGGGTTTTATCTCTTGAAGGTCTTGGATCAAACAATTCAATGTTTGCTTCATTACTTTGGCCCTAGCTCTTGTCATCAGGCCACCAACATCTTGTAATGGATCTTTAGAAGCATTAGACTTGAATGCTGGGCCTTTGAGATGGAAATTTCGGTCAGCCCCTTCCCTTGCAAATTTAGACTTCAAATCTGATCCAATTTCGTCCCCTAAGCCTCCTTTTGAAAGCTCATGTCCATGTAAGTCATATTCTAGGCTTCCTTAGGGCAGATCACACCATATATGCCTTTGTTCTTATCTTTCTCATGACCATGGTTCTCCATCATTCAAGGAGTAAGACAATGCCTCTTGGATCTTTGTGAGATGAAATTTGGCTCAAAAATATGGGTTTTATCTCTTGAAGGTCTTGGATCAAACAATTCATTGCTTGCTTCATTGCTTTGGCCCTAGCTCTTGTTATTGGGCCTCCAACATCTTGTAATGGATCTTTAGGAGCATTGCACTTAAATGTTGGGCCTTTGATATGGGAATTTTGTTCAGCACCTTGCCTTGCACATTCGGACATGAAATCTGATCCAATTTCAACTCCTAAGCCTTCTTTTGCAAGCTCATGTCCATGGAAGTCATATCCTAGGCTTCCTTGAGGTGGATCACACCATGTATGCTTCTCTTCTTGTCTTTCACATGTTCATGTTTTTGCATCATTGAAAGAGTAAGACAATGCCTCTTGGAACTTTATGAGAAAAAAATCTTACTCAATAACATCTATTTTATCTCTTGAAGGTCTTGTATCAAACAATTTAATGCTTGCATCATTACTTTGGCCCTAGCTCTTGTCATTAGGCCTCCAACACCTTGTAATGGATCTTTAGGAGCATTAGACTTGAATGTTGGGCCTTGGATATGGGAATTTCGTTCAGCCCCTTGCCTTACACATTCAGACTCCAAATCTGATCCAATTTCAGCTCCTAAGCCTCCTTTTGAACGCTCATGTCCATGCATATCATATTCTAGGCTTCCTTGACGTGGATCACACCATGTATGCTTCTCTTCTTTTCTTTCACATGCTTATGTTTTTGCATCAATGAAAGAGGAAGACAATGCCTCTTTGTCCTTTATGAGATGAAATCTGACTCAACAACATGGGTTTTATTTCTTGAAGTTCTTGGATCAAACAATTCAATGCTTGCTTCATTACTTTGGTCCTAGGTCTTGTCATTGGGCCTCCAACATCTTGTAATGGATCTTTAGGAACATTATACTTGAATGTTGGGCCTTTGATATGGGCATTTCGTTATACTCCTTGCCTTGCACATTCGGACTTCAAATCTTATCAAATTTCAGCTCCTAGGCCTCCTTTTGAAAGCTCATGTCCATGCAAGTTATATCGTAGGCTTCCTTGAGGCGGATCACACCATGAATGCTTCTGTTCTGGTCTTTCACATGCCCATGGTTCTCCATCATTCAAGGTGTAAGACAACGCCTCTTGGACCTTTTTTGGATGAAATCTGACTCAGCAATATGGGTTTCATCGCATGAAGGTCTTGGATCAAACAATTCCATGCTTTCTTCTTTGCTTTGGCCCTAGCTCTTGTCATTCGGCCTCCAACATTTTGTGACGTATCTTTAAGAGCATTAGACTTGAATGTTGGGCCTTTGATATGGGAATTTCGTTCAGCCCCTTGCCTTGCACATTCAGACATCAAATCTGGTTGAATTTCAGCTCCTAAGCCTCATTTTGAAAGCTCATGTCAGTGCATGTCATATTCTAGGCTTCATTGCGGTGGATCACGCCATATATGCTTCTCTTCATGTCTTTCACATGCTCATGGTTCTCCATTATTGATGAAGTAAGACAATGCCTCTTGGACCTTTATGAGATGAATTCTAACTCAACAACATGGGTTTTATCTCTTGAAGGTCTTAGATGAATTTTGTCCCTACCTCTTGTCATTGGGCCTCCAGCATCTTGTATTGGATGTTTAAGGGAATAACAGTTAAATGTTGGGCCTTTGATATGGGAATTTTGTTCAGCCAATTGTCTTACACATTCAGACTTCAAATCTGATCCAATTTCAACTCCTAATCCTCCATTTGCAAGCTCATGTCCATACAAGTCATATCCTAGGCTTCCTTGAGGCGGATCACACCATGTATGCTTCTCTTCTTGTCTTTCACATGCTAATGATTCTGCATCATTGAAAGAGTAAGACAATGCCTCTTGGACCTTTATGAAATGAAATGTGACTCAATAACATCTGTTTTATCTCTTGAAGGTCTTGTATGAAACAATTTAATGCTTGTTTCATCCGAACTTGGGCCGGATCGCTACAGTGGAGCCCGGCCTCCACCGCCATCACTCCAGGTATTGTCCCCTCTGGCA
>JANIIA010082361.1:0-10005 GCA_027478495.1 Erythroxylum alaternifolium
TTTGTATTTGATAATGCAGTTGTAAATATTTCTATCAATACAAGACATATCGGTACAGCCTTCTTATCCTACGGACTTTATAGTTTGTGTCTTATTCCTAAATAAATGTATGCCTCTTCATATGTTGCTGAACCGGTTACTCAAAAGAGAACCTCCATAAAAGACACATCGTACATGCTGTGGCACAAACGTCTTGGCCACATTTCCAAGGAGAGGGTTGAGAGACTGATAAAGGATAACATTCTCCCAACTCTGGACTTTAATGATCTGGAAACATGTGTCGATTATTGTAGAGGCAAGTTGACCAAGATAAAGAAGAAAGGGTCAACTCGTGCTTTAGGCCTACTAGATCTCATACATATGGATGTTAGTGGTCCCTACACAGTTACAATGTGCAATGCGAGATATTTTCTAACATTTATAGATGATTATTCCCGATATGGATATGTGTTCTTGCTTAAAGAGAAGTCTGAAGTTTTTGATAAATTCAAGATCTTCAAGACTGAAGTCGAGAACCAATTGGGAAGATCAATAAAGGTTGTCAGATCTGATAGAGGAGGGGAATACTATGGCAGACATGGGATTACAGGACAAGAAAAAGGTCCATTTTTTAGGTATTTAGAGTTAGTGGGAATAGTTGCCCAGTTCACTATGCCAGGTAGTCTTGAGCAAAATGGTGTAGCCGAAAGACGTAATCGCACCCTAAAGGACATGATGAGGTCAATGCAGAGTAGGATCAACCTACCTGGGTACTTATAGGGTGAAACCGTGAAGACGGCATTATACATCTTGAACAGAGTCCCTAGCAAGTCAGTGCCAAAGACTTCTTTTGAGCTTTGGGTTGGGAGAAAACCAAGCCTTACACACTTTTGTGTGTGGGGCTGCGCTGTTAAGGTAAGAATATATAATCCTAATGAAAATAAGTTGTAACCTCGTTCAACTCGTTGCTATTTTTTAAGTTATCCTGACCACTCTAAAGGCTACAGATTCTACTGTAGAGAGGGAGGAGCTAGAATTGTGGAATCATATACGGCAAAGTTTCTAGAATTTGATGTCTATGATGAGGGAGGACCTTCACAACCTGCAGAAGCCAACATGACTAATACAACAACTGTGTTGTATCAACCTCTCATACAGTCAGCTTCGGTGAATTTAGGCCCTAGTACCCAGCCTATACAGGCACAGGAACCTACACCTGTTCAGGAGAAGGTTTCTAAGGTACAAGAGCCTGTGCAGCTGCGCAGATCCACCAGAGAGAGACGACCTGCGATCTCATCAGACTACATAGTTTATTTGGGTAAACAAGACTATGATATTGGACATGTAAATGATCCAATTACTTTTACAGAGGTCATTTGTGGACCCCATGTTGATAAGTGGTGGGAAGCAATGAAGGACGAGATGCAAGCTATGAGGTATAATAAGGTGTGGAAGCTTGTTGATTTACCTTAACATTACAGACCTGTCAGTTGCAAGTGGCTATTTAAGACCAAAAGGACGCACAGGGACAAATTGAGCAGTTTAAGGCATGTCTAGTTGCCAGAGGGTTCACTCAGAGAGGAGGAATTGACTTCAATGTCACCTTCTCTTCTGTATCCTCAAAGGATGAATTTAGGGTGGTTATGGCATTAGTAGCCCATTATGACATGGAGCTACATCAGATGGATGTGAAGACCGCCTTCCTGAATAGTGACCTTTATGAAGAGGTATATGGAGCAACCTAAAGGTTTTCAATATCAAAATGCAGCTGACAAAGTATGCAAGTTGAATAAATCAATATATGGTTTGAAACAAGCTTTCAGGCAATGGTACTTAAAGTTTGATGAGGTTTTAACCTCATTCGGCTTGTGGAAAACAAAGTCAAAAGATGCTTATACCATAAGGTTAGGGGGAGCAAATTCATCTTCTTACTTTTGTATGTCGATGACATCTTGGTTGCGTCAAATGATTTAACCATATTACATGAAGTTAAGCAACTATTGGCTAGACATTTTGACATAAAGAATTTAGGTGAAGCATCTTTTTTCCTAGGTATACAGATTCACCGGGACAGATCTCAACACACATTAAGTCTCTCACAAAGAGCACACATTGAGTGGGTACTATAGAGGTTTATCATGGCTGAATGTAAACCTGTTGTAGCACCTTATCTCCCATGGCGAGAGACTATCTTTGGCACAA
This sequence comes from Erythroxylum alaternifolium, assembly GCA_027478495.1. NCBI lineage: Eukaryota > Viridiplantae > Streptophyta > Magnoliopsida > Malpighiales > Erythroxylaceae > Erythroxylum > Erythroxylum alaternifolium. The sequence goes on from JANIIA010082361.1 coordinate 2,182, forward strand.
TGCCTAAAGAATGAGGTTGAAAGAGAGACTATGAGGAATGTTCTATACTCTAGTGCTGTTGGTAGCCTGATGTATGCCCAGGTGTGCACTAGACCGGACATTGCATTTGTTGTTGGACTGCTGGGTCGATATCTGGCTAATCCAGGTATAGGCCATTGGAATGCAGTCAAACGAGTGTTGAGATATCTTAAGGGTACCAAGAATTATATGTTGACATATAGGAAAGTCGACAATTTAAACCTCACATGGTATACGGACTAAGACTTTGCCATATGTCCAGATGACCGCAAATCCACATCAGGATACATTTTTATGTTAGCAGGTGGTGCAGTATCGTGGAAGAGTGTCAAGCAGACATTGGTTACTTCCTCGACCATGCATGCAGAGTTTGTTGCATGTTATGGAGCTGCTACACAGGCAGTTTGGATCAGAAACATGATTTGTGAGTTGTCTGTGGTGGATTCGATAGTTATACCCATACAGTTGTACTGTGATAATCTTGCTACAGTGTTGTTCACTAACAACAACAAGAATATCACAAGGTCTAAGCATTTAGAGGTCAAATATTTGATCATAAAAGAGCTGATTCAGAAAGGTGACGTTGTAGTGGAGCACATCAAGATTGAAGACATGTTAGCTGATCTGCTGACTAAAGGACTTCACCCACTAGTATTTTCTAAACATGTATCCAGTATGGGGGTACTGAAGTCTTTTGACAGCAATAGTTAGGGATCACTTTGTTTTGCTCCTTAAATCTATGTATATTGGGTGTATTATGACATTATTGTATATTAGTAAAAGTGGTCATGTTTTCTCAGTTACAAATGTTTTGCATGTAGTCATAATACACATATGAGTCTTAAGATTTGTGTTAATCTTAAGCCCATTATGGAAGTCTATATATATATACGGGGGGTCTCCTGTGGTGACAAGGTAATTCGCGAGCATTTGAGAGCTCCAACCTATTAAGAGCGCCCGCGTTCTAAGCAAACCACAGAAAGACCTAGAACTCGAGTCAGTGATCAATCTCAACAAAGGTACTAGGAGATTTTGAGTACATTTGACTGCAGAAAAAGGCATCCAAAGTTCAGATGGAAACAAAATCAGGTATTTCGCATTTCTTCATTTTTAATCCATCCACAGATGATCTTGGGTGTGTAGTAAAGCCTGCTTTACGCTTTACACTACAATCAATGATAGCTATGAATTATGTTTCCAGTAAGTTATTATTGATGTCATCTTTACTTTAAATGGACCTCTACCCTAGTATGTGGGATTTGGTTTTATAATAACAACGGTGTAAAGATGTAAATCTTGGTCATTGACAGAGTGATAAAGTTTTCACTTACCAAAAGAAAAAAGGCCCCGTGTCCTGATTTTCTAACATTAGTTTGGGTTGAAAGTCCTGTAACTTTGATCTTCTCATAGTTATAACAAGATAACTCACTTATTGTAGTTTGAAAGGTAATATTTATTCATGCTTTTGAAAGCTTGTTAAATTTGGATATTATGATTAAGTGGCCTAAATTTGATTCCATACATATATAGAACGTAATATCGACTATAACATATAGTTTGATGTATGCATAAGTGTAAAAACTATCTTTTGGATATATGGGTTTTGTGTTCTAATTACATGGGATCAAAAGCTGCACAATTTTAACTATTTGAATTCAATAAAAACTCTTTAACAGATAATCATTACAAAAACAATCTTACACTTTCCTTCTTTATGTTGGAGAAACACTTACAAGAGAGAGAAAGAGAGGGCAACTACCGTTCTTCTTGTTTTTGCTCTTATGCATGTTTTAAACAAAAAGTTTTACTGATCGAGAATTAACATGTACTCCCTCGATCAAAAGGGGCATTTATCCAAAAAGGGTGCACACGTAAAAGAGACGAAGTTCCACCAACACATCCCACACTATCTTATAGCGCTGCGGTGTTAGGGGACCCAATGGTGGACACAACCTCCGAAGAACATACATGGCCTGATGAGGATCCCGTAAAGATAGAGGAAGGAGATATCTGAAAAATAACGGGGAGTTAGGGGAGGGAATTGAGTTGTCCCATACCTTCAAAGCAAGGCTAGATAAACAATGGGAAAATGTTGTAGTCGTTAAACTGCTTGGTAAACGGATTAGGTATAGGGTTTTATGTTCTCGTCTGAAGACGATGTGGACATCCAGAGGACCCATGAAGTTCGTTCATTTGGATTACGACTACTATCTCGTGAACTTCATAGAAGAAGAGGATTACCTTCATGCATTAACGCAAGGCCCTTGGGTCATTTTTGAGCAAGTTCTTTCCATCCAAAAATGGCTCCCAATTTTCAAACCATCGCAAGGTCAAGTAACCAGAGCTGTGATTTGGATCCAGTTTTCGAAGTTTTCGATTGCGCAATATCATCCTATGATACTAAAAGCGTTGGGGATTTTGGTTGACAACATAATAAAGATAGACGAAGTTACCATCCAGGCGCAGAAGGGCAAATTTACGCATGTTGCAGTGGACGTCAACCTAAGTGCTCCTTTGCATTCCAGGGTGGAGCTGGATGGAGAGACATTGCTGGTGGCGTATGAAGGGCTGCCACAAATATGTTTCCATTGTGGAATCGTAGGTTATGAGTCTGAAGTTTGTCCGAAGAACCAAGTAGCGTAGACCAAAAACCAAGCTCCATCCAACAGAGGGGGTTGTTCAACGATAGGGGAGTGTGGTGCGGTTTCAACCATTGCAGCACAATGTTTGGAAGAGACCACCAACGGCTATGGCCCTTGGCTTCAGGTCCAACGCAAAGCTCCCCGCAAATCGAAGAAGTCCCAGGCGCAAAGAGATCCACGCAGTCATAGGGAGGGTTCTCAAAAGGGCGGCTCAAGGTTTGCCCTCCTGTTAGACATGGACACTGTGGGGGAAGAGCCAGCACCAACTCATGTCTACGCAGGGACAGATCACCGACTTAACTTAGACCTTTTAGTAGAAAATGCACAACAGAGGGCTCATGGGTGGGCATTGACTTCAGCTGGACCCAATAGAAATTCAAAGAATGGGTCAAAAGGAAAGATGGCAGTCACAATATTTTAGGAGAAAGGGCTCGGAAGCAAGACAATAAACACAAGGCAAAGGGATCAGATCCTACTCCTATGTCGCTCCAACCTTCAGATAAAGATAAGCACATCGCGGTTGTGCTCAACTCACATCACGAAATGGAATGTGACATACAAAAAATTCAAGAGAAAGAGACGTATGATGGGGAGCAAATCCAATCGATGGAGGGTATAGAGGACTCAACGGATATTCGTAAGGGCAAGGGTGACATGAGTCACCTTCCCCATCGGAACCTCCAGATACTAGGAATGGTGACATGGATATGATGGAAGCCCTGAGTGAAAAGGGCTTAGAAGTGGCGATCAAACCACAGCCGCTGGGCGGAGGCTGTAGTGATGGTCTAACAAGCAACACAGATATTACTCAAACAAAGAGTATGTCCGTTACGCATTCCTTCCTTTTATGACAATCATCATCTGGAATTGTCAAGGGGCAGGGGGAACTCGATTCCATGTTAGTCAAAGGAATTACATTAGAAAATACAAGCCAGGGATTTTGGTTTTAATGGAAACAAGAATCACGAGCTTAAGTAGTAGTACATAAACTGGGGTTTGAGTTTTGTTTTCAAGTAGAAGCAGAAGGATTTACTGGAGGGATATGGATGTTATGGACGAAAGACTTTGATATCTTGGTGAAAGTAGCTCATAGGCAATTTATGCACACTTTCGCCAAGTATGGATCCCGCTCTTTTGAGTTTACCGCAGTGTATGCTAGTCCACAATTTGCTAATCAGCACATTCTATGGCATCATTTACGATGGGTAGGAAGTTCAACCTATCGACCTTGGCTTGTCGGAGGGGATTTTAACGCAAAATTAGAGATTACTGATAAAAGGGGAGGATCCACATCTGCACCAATGGTTAACAAATATTTTAGGAAATTGGTGCATGAATATGGACTGCATTATTTGGGATATGTCGGATCGAAGTTTACTTGGCGAAGAGGAGCTGTGCAGGCTAGATTAGATATAATTTTTGGTTCTACATCATGGCTTGAACAATTTCCCCACACGATGAATCATCATCTATCCTTCCTTGGATCTGATCATAGGCCTCTATTGATTCAATTAGAACGATCACAATCGAGGGATCTAGGACCACCAAGGTTTTGATTCCAAACAACTTGGCTAAAAAATGCAGGATTTGACGATGTGGTAGCCGAACATTGGGTGCACACAAAGGAAAAATTGAGTCAGAGTATGGCCAAATTTTCTACCCATCTAACGAGATGGAACAAGCTTGTGTTCAACAACATATTCCATCGTAAAAAAAGGCTTATTGCCAGGTTGGAGGGTATCCAGAGGGCATTAACGATCGATACCTCAAACTCGCTTTTGGCACTGGAAGATAAGCTGAGTAATAAACTGAATCAGGTGTTGTGTAAGGAGGAGATTTATTGGCACTAGCAATCCAGTGTAAGTGGATATCACAAGGAGATCGAAATACTAAATATTACCACACCATCACCTCGGCTAAAAGAAAGAGAATGAAGATAGAGCGACTCATTGTTGATAATGGTACAATGATATCAAACCCAGTGTAAATGCGACTCATGGCCAGGACGTTTTTTAGTCAAATGTACGTTAACGAAAAGGGGACCACTAATCGTTTCCTGCTATTTGGAGTCTTCCCTTTGCTATCTGCGGAGAGGGTTCAGGAACTCGACACTCCAATCAATGTGGCCGAAATCAATGCTGCAGTTTTCGACATGAATCCTAATAAAGCTCCAGGAATACATAGGTTCAACGCGTTATTTTTCCAAAAAAAAAAGGTAAAATTGGCCCAGAAGTTGCGACTTTTATTTAAGAAGTTTTCATACTGGAGTGATGGGAACAGGAACTGAATCAAACCATTCTCGTGTTGATCCCCAAAGTCTCTTCTCCGAAGCATCTATCTCAGTTTCGACCAATTAGCCTCTATTCAGTGCTTTACAAGATTATAGCTAAAGTGATTGTGAATCGCTTGAAGACCCACTTTGACTATCTTGTGGCGAATAACCAATGCAATTTTATTCCTAAACGGCATATAACTGATAACATTATCATTGCTCAAGAAATTATTCATTCAATGAGAAAGAAGAAGGGGAAGACCGGTTTCCTAGCCATCAAAGTGGATTTGGAAAAAGGGTATGATTGGCTTCGCTGGGATTTTGTTCATAACACTTTAACAGATATTGGGGTCCCGATTAAGTTAATAAGTGTCATTATGAAGTGTGTGACGACAGTTTCACTGCAAGTTGCTTAGAATGGCCAACTTTCTGATCCGATCAATCCCTTAAGGGGTATTAGACAAGGTGACACGCTATCACCCTATCTGTTTGTGCTATGCATGGAACGACTAGGTCACCTTATTTCGTATGAGGTAGGCCAAGGGAACTGGAAACTGTTTAAGATGAGGAATACGGGGCCGTCCATATCCCACCTTTTCTTTGCCGATGACCTAGTTATGTTTGCAGAAGCTACGAAATCTCAAATACAGGTGATAGCAAGGACGTTGGGGACTTTTTGTGAAGCCTCAGGTCAAAAAATTAGTATGGCTAAAACTCAGATTTTTTCTCCAAGAACGTCTCTCGGGTTAACGCGCAATGAATCAGTAAAAAACTACAGATTCCTATTACGAACAATCTTGGTAAATATCTAGGAGTACCGTTGGTTCATGAGCGTACAATAAGGAACAATACATCCTAGATAAAGCACATCAGAAGTTGGCAGGATGGAATGCACGCCTCTTGTCTTTAGAAGGGCGAGTCGCTTTAACCTAGTCAGTAATTTAGTCCATACCTATTTATACAATGCAAACAGTGAGAATTCCGAGGCAAGTCTGCGATGACTTGGAGAAAATAATAAGGGACTTTATCTGGGGTTCAAAAGCAGATCAGAGGAAAATGCATTTAGTAAACTGGGAGTCCATCTGCTAGCCAAAAAATGCAGGGGGCCTTGGACTTAAAAGAATTCAATCATCAAATGATGCGCTTCTCACAAAATTGGGCTGGTACTTGATTACTATACCAACAGCGTTATGGGTCCAGCTTCTTAGGGCTAAATACCGTTTAGATGATCATGACATCCCTCACACGCTGAATTGAAACGGGGCCTCTGTTATTTGGAGGGGGATCTCAGCAACGTGACGTTTTGTAGGACAAAGGTTAAATTGGAAACTTAGTAATGGAAATCGCATTTCATTTTGGTTGGATAATTGGGTTGATGATTGGGGCCCCCTCATACTCATGACGACAGGTCTGCTTGAGGACAACTTGATTTATGCTAAAGTCTCAGATTTTACGAACGAGAGTGGCAACTGGCACTGGAATATGTTCCAACACTGTCTTCCTTTCACGGCTTGCATATTTATTGCAGCAATCTGCCCACCTAGACTAGACATGGGGGAGGATAAAATAGAGTGGGGACCAACAACACATGGGGGATTCATAGTAGCATCTGCCTATGACCTAATCGAAGATCGCAATACGGACGTGTGCAACAAGATTTAAGAGGTCATTTGGAAATGGTTAGGGCCATAAAGGATTAGGTCGTTTCTTTGGTTAGCTAAGAGAAAATTGCTGACCAACCAACAGTGTAGCGCGACATATTTCAATGGACAGCCGCTGTCATTACTGTGGCCAAGAAAAGACAACATTGCATGCAATTCGAGATTGTTCTAGGGTGAAATACTTCTGGATTCAATTCCCTCCAACAGTCGTCGATGAAGCCTTTTTTCAGCAAGACGAGGAGTTGTGGGTGAAATCCAATCTTCTAAAGACATCAAAATTATAACAGGTCGAGTGGGCTACCATCTATGGAGTCTCATGCTGGCTATTATGGCAATGGAGAAATAAGAGTCTTTTTTAGGAGGGTTTTGCTTGGCCAGACCTAGGCCCTAGGGTAGTTATGGATTATGTTGATTGGGTAGAGAAGGCTCGAGTTATGGAGAGCCAAGTGCAACAGGCACAGGGGTTAGCAGTGGGTCAATTAGTCGGATGATCTAAACCGTCGGCGGGATAAATCAAATTGAATACTGATGGGGCGGTTAAATAAGGGTCCAACTCCACTACTGCGGGAGGATTACTTAGGGATTGCAACGGGCAGTGGTGTGGGGGGATTTATGCAAAATATTGGAAGGGGCTCCCTATTGACTGCCGAACTCTAGGGAGTAAAATCAAGCCTCACACTGGCATGAAATCTTGGATATAGACTCGTCGTCGTTAAAGTGGACTTTTTAGAGGTAATCAACATTCTCTCTTCCTCTACCCTTGTACTGACTGAGGAAAAATTTTTGGTGACAGGTATTCGTAGCCTAGCACACCGAGCATGGGAGGTCCAGTTCCATTCTGTTTATCGAGAAGGGAATCAGTGTGCAGACTGACTGACTACCATAGCTTTGCAGTCAAGTCTAGGAATTCGGCCTCGTTTGGTAAGCTGCCAATTAGCTATTTTTTAGCTGATTGGCATGCTTCAGCTGTTTGACTCTTCAAACAGCTATAAATGCCGTTTGGAGAGCAGCTGAAGCACTGACTGTTTGTCGTTAAACAGCTAAAAAAGAAACGCTCTTGTGGAGGAGCGATTTCATCAACCAGCTAACTATTTAACTTTTAAAACCCAATTATACCCTTTCCTATGTAATAAAAGAGAGAGCAAGTTTACAACTTTTTTTGCTAATATAAATTGTAGAAATATAAATTTTATTTATTAATAAAATTAATTAACAATTAGTTATAAAATAT
>JANIIA010082372.1:0-10004 GCA_027478495.1 Erythroxylum alaternifolium
TTGGAAAATCACTATGACCCTCTCCAATTCAATTTTACACACACAAAGTCTATTTTTCAAAAATCACTGTTTATTCATACTTATACCGGGAAAATGTCATGAATGCATGTATAGATATTTTCATGTGCAAAAAATCACATTTTCACAAATGCATGAGCATGAGATGTGTTGTCCTAACTTCTCTGATTGGTCTTCTTGTATACCCGTTTCTCTAGTCCGACCTGTTATATGGAAACGGGATGTTACACATGGACACAAGAAAAGCGAAAAATTCCTTAGAACAAAGAAATTAAAAAATTCCTCAAATAATTATATGGCAACGTCACCAAAAAGTTGATGAGCAAGTTTTACTTATAATAAAACTCTCAATACTGGCAAGTATATAGATTGTAAAATTATAATATCAAAAGGTATTGATCCTAATGAGGAATAAGGAAAACTAATTGAAACTAACTTTGTCTAAGGTAACAAAAGATGATTTAAGTGAAATAACAATAGAAAATTAAAACAATTAAATAAAAGCAATCAATTAATAAATATCAAATGAGCTACCACAATTGTTTAAGGATGATCAATGATGAATGTATATGATTTATTCTTTCATTATTTTGCTCCTTTAACGATTATTGATTCAATTATGTGTCAATTATAGGTTTTCCAAGGGTTTGATTTCTCTCTCTCAAGACCTATCCAATTAACCACAATTGCTTAACCTTAATTAAAAATAAAAATTCCATATCTTGCAACCTCTCGATTCATAAAACTTTCCTAACTTTTCAACTAGATTTGAATCTATCTATTGAATAATCAAGTTCTCATACAAGATGTCTCTTCTAATGATAATTGATTTCTTAATTGTGTGACGTATTAAACCACAAACTTTGGTTGCACAATTTAATTAGATTACTTTTGACTCACTCTCTTATTTTATTGTCAAAGTATGAATATGTACTATTAACACAACACAGAATATGTGTTGAATCAATAACAATCAAAGTTACAAAATAGCTAAGAAATAAACACTAGTCAGAAATTTAGAACATCTTGAATGTAATAGACATATGAAAATTCAATTTACACATCAAGTAATATGATAATAACAAAGGAAAAAGAAATAAAAACTTTATTCAGAGCTTGATCTGGAAAACTAGAAATTGGATGTCTCCCTTGATCTTCCTTATTTGATCCACTTTTGTAAGATGGCAGCTGCATTTTTAAGGCTCCTTAAGGTTCTTAAATAGTCTCTGAGGGTCTTAAAGGTGTAATTAGGGTTTTTGCACTTTAATCTGTTCCTAAAATGCCTCCAAACTTTAAAACAGACAGAAAAAGTTGCACCTAGGAAGCCTTTATCACGCCATGACTTTGTGAAATTGCTCTCTGTCATGGTTGTGACTCTGGGTATTTCTCTTTTATCACGATTGTGACCTTGCCCATATAGCTCTGTGCACATCCAACTCTCTTGTTCTTCACCTATCTGATTTCCAAAACTATCAAACACATCAAACAACTCAAGAAACATATAATTAAGATTGAAAACATGCTCTAAACTATAAAACACTTAGAATGTGAATAAACATTCACATTAATACAATTCTAAGCCTATACATGCAACAAGCATATAATGAACACCTATAAACACACTAAAACATAGTATAAACTACACCTATTAGCAGCTGCATATTTAAACTTTTTCTTGTCCTAAAGAAAAAAAATGCAAACTCAATAAACCAAACATAAACATATGCATTCATGCAATAAATAATGAGACAATGGCATCTACCTTTATGAAATAAATTTAACTACAAACATCAATCATTCAAGTTATGCCAACATACTAACTTATGCATTTCATGGTTAAGCACTTTAAATTAAATATACATATTAATCAAAACATTAAAATCATATTCGTTCACCTATAGCACTTGTACACATATATTTATAATTAGTAATCAATCAAAATTACAATAATCACTAAGTATCTTTTCATGAAAATTTTTGTTATTTTCAAAGACTAGTAGGATTTATTTATCAAAACATCATTTTTAAATTTTCTTTAATATTAACCTAGTCTTTTGACATGAAGGCAAACACTTATCATGAATGTCCCTTAGTTACTCAACTAGGCCACATTTTATTAATTATTTTGGTTGGAATATCATTCTAACCTTTTGATGCAAAGATAAACATTTTGTCATGAATGCCCCCAGTTACTCAGCTACATCATATTCTCAACTGGTTACTAGCTCTATTCATAACTCAATATTTATTTCAAAAGGGCCACTAGAATATTTATTCATTTAAGACACCTTTTCTTAAGAAATGACTGTAACTCTAGATATTTCTCTTCTGTCATGACTGTGACATGAGAGTCATGATTGTGACCTTACCCATGTAGCTCCATATATGTCTAACTCTTTTTTCTTCACCTATTTGATTTCCAACACTAACAAACACATCAAACACCTTAAGAAACATATAATTAAGATTAAAAACATGCTCTAAACCATACAAACACTTAAAATGTAAGTAAACATTCACATTAACATAATTCTAAGCCTATATATGCAACAATCATCTAATAAACACCTATGAACACACTAAAACACCTATCAAAACATAGTATAAACTATTATCTTCCAATAGTTAACATAAAATTCAAAACACAGGCTAAAATTATGGATACAAAACCCAAAAGTCCTAATGAACTTCAAGTTTAATCAAGAACATAAAGCAGTATCTTGTCTCCAAAATTTCCATCTTAGTCTATATAATTTCTTTTTCTTTTGTCCAATTCTAGTTATCTCAAATAAAGTAAAAAGATAGCCTATTTGAACAAAAGTGTCAGAAGCTTATCTTTTGATTTTTTACACAAATTTGGCAATCTAGAATACCATGAGCCCCTCAGTACAAAACCTATATTTCTCTAGATAGATGCAACAGAGAACGAGGGTAGGGCATCTATTAGTTAAATATAAAGAGTACTGGAAATAGAAATCAAGTACGAACTGAAAAGTCACATCATCTGAAGCAGCAGCCTCGATTTGAGACCTAATTTGATACGGGATTGGCGACTGGAATTGAACAAACTACTTTTACTTATCTATAAACAAAAACCCATTATTGAAACAATTAACAAATTTGGTTTATATCACTTACGGAGTCAGCTCATACTATGAGCCCCTCAATATAAAACCCATATTTCTCTGGATAGGTGCAACTTCATATATCTGATAAATATAAGCTTAAGCTTATAGGTGGCCCTCTTTCTAATTGTGTGCATATATGAAAGAGATGTAAGTAAAAAAATAAAGATGTCAACCTTAAAATTCACCTGAAATGGGATCATTAGGGAGAAGATTAAATAGCTATCACTTCGAGTGTTTGTTTATTAGTTAGAGTCAAAACTCAGGAGAGAAGAGAATCGAGGTTACGGAATCAGGTGTTGCAATTTGGTGAGGTAGGCCTTTAGCCAATCATAAAACGTGTTCTCTTAGTTTTTGTTACTTGACTCTCGTTGGACACAAAGCCTGAAATCTTTTGATGCAACCACCTAATGGTTGCTCTGACTTTTTCCTTTTATTTTTATTACAATTTCAGTATAAATCATTATACCGTTACAATAAAAATGTTTTTTAATTCACAATTAAAAAGAGTAGATTTTAATGAGTTTAAGATCTGATTTTGATTCCTTAATTGGTTTGATTTGGAAAATATTGATTTATTCAATTGCAATTATCATTGTAGTAAAGCTATACAAATAAATATGTAATATTAGTAAACACCCTTTAGTAAATAAATGACTGGAACTATAACAACAATTCCAGATGTTAAATATATAAGATTTTATTATAACCATTTTTTAAAATTTTGTTTCCTTTTCTTATATCTAACAACAAATTATTATTATCATTAATATTATTAAAGGCAATACTTTAAAATCTATTGTGCTATATTAATTAATAGTAATTCTTTTTTAAATTATTACAAAAATGCCATTGCCTTAAGTTCTTTTTGCAAAATTATTTATGTTATTTGCAAAAATTAAATAGAAAAGAAAAGGTTTAATATTAATGTTTCTTTTTAATTTATCCTAAATAATTATTAACTTAAATAATTTATCTATATTATGTAAGAAACTGTTAATATTTGAAGAAAGTATAAATTTTCATTAAATTGATTTAAGTGTTACAACAACACATTTATACATAAGATTTGTATAAGATAAAATATATTTACATCAAGAGAATCAAATCTAAGATATTTTGTAATACAATTTGAATAATATATGGAAAGTGGTTAAGATCATAGAAGATATCTGTTCACACCTCCCAATAAGCTAAATGTAGCTTGTCTTGTAGAAAGGTGAATCAAGTAATAGATAGAGGCTCAGTAAAAAGATTTGCTATTAGACTCACAACAACTTGAAGACAACATACGCTTTAACAAAATGAAAATCAAGTTCAATGTGTTTGGTGTGAGCTTGAAGCACCGGATTGGTTGTTAAGTTAATTTCTCCTAGATTACGACGTAATGAAATTTAGGTACAAGAGAAGCTAAGTTCTTTAAGTAAAGAGTTAATCTAAAGAAGTTTAGTTGTAATATTTGCAATTGCCTCCCATTTACTCTCAATAAATTAAATGAGCATGAGACGATATGTTACTTTTTCGACATTCAAGAGATAAGTGAATTCATATAGTAGAATGCAAAATCATTTCTAAAATTTGTCATCTAAACAACCACCCCAATCATTGCTTATAAAGCATTCAAGGTGTAGGTAAACTTGAGGATCAAAATATATCCTAAAAGATTGAGTATATTTGAGATATCAAAGAACTCTCTTGACTGCCTTCAATAAGAGAATGCATGAATTATGAAAGCTTATTTATTGTAAAAACAATTTTTGATCAAGTGAAGGATGCATATACTATTTGGTGACAAGTCTCACCATTAAGAAGTAGTTGGCCTATCATTTTAGTTAGTGTTAAAGTGGTAGATATGGCAGTGTGTCACTTGACACTTTCCATTCCTGTCTTTTTAAGGAGTTCTTGTATGTACTATTTTTGAGACAAGAATATACCATTAGAATGTTTAGATACTTCAATTATAAAAAAATAATGTAAGGTCCCAAAATCACAAACTAGAAACTCTTTATGTAATTGTTGTACAAAAGAGTAATGATTGTTAAGGAGAAACTTGTAAAAATTAAGTCTTCAACATAAACAAGCAAAAGAAAGTTCGTGAGTATCATGGATAAGAATAGACAAAGAGGTTTTGGCTTTTGAGGCATAGAAACCAATCTTAGTTAGAAAGGTGTTGAGATAATCAAAACATGCATATAGAGCTTGTTTCAATTTATAAAGAGACCGTTTTGGTCAACAACCATATTTAGAATGATTGTTAGTAATAAAACCTAAGGTTGCTCTATAAACATTTAAAATTTCCACGAAGGAATGCATTGAGTACATCGAGTAGATGTATGGGTCAACCATAGAAAGCTACTATTACAAGAAATGTTCGAATGGTGGTATCTTTAATAACGTGAATGAAATTTCATGGTAATTTATTTCAAATTGTTCTATATACGCTTTAGCCATCAAATGCGCTTTATAATGCTCAATAGTACCATTATCATGCTTTTTAATTTTGTAAATTTATTTCCAATAATATTTTAATTTTGAAGTAGAGGAAGTAAATAGGTATGTCAATGGGCCTGGTCTGACCCCAGGCCACGTTGGCCAGTGGTTGACCTATGGCCTGGTGGGCCAAGATAGACTGGCCCTCCCATTAATTTTTTAAAATAAAAATCCAAAACGACGTCGTTTTGGAAAAAATGGGCGGTTGGTTGTGGCCAAAAAAGGATCAAGCCAGGTCGAGCCAGGCCATAATTGCTATGCCTAGAAGTAAACTTCAAGTATGGTTAGAAAGAAGCCTAGAAATTTCATCTAACTTCGCTACTCTCCACTCCTTGAAATTTTTTCCTATAAATAAGGAGGCACAACTTGAAGATAATTCACATTCTTTGATTGTTTTAAAATGTATTATTTAAGGACCTAGAATCATAAGATAGGATATACTAGTTTGAGTAGAGGAAAAGGGAATTATAATTATTAGGAATTAAATGAGAAGTTAAATAAATAATTAAGTTAATTCCATCATAATTGGAAGACAAGTATGGATGATAATGTTGAATTGATGGAGAGGATAATGAGTGAGATGGTCAAATGAGTTCAGATATTCTTTAAAAGAAAATTTGGTGACATAGTTGACTTTAAAGTTATAACAGAATTTTTGGGAGGTTGGATGTGACTAATAAGCCTTGGAGTAATCAGTAAGGTTACTTCTTTGTGACCAGAAGATCATAGGTTCATATCACAGAAATATCTTCTTTGTAAATAATGCAAAGGGAAGGCTACATACATTGATAATCCTACCTTGACCTTCGCAAAGTGAGGAGCCTTGTGCATTGGAGTACATTGTGTTTGTTTTTATGTTTGGACACATAAAGTTGCACATACTAGAGAAAGAACCAAATTAGGTGGATATAAATTTAATCGTTACACAAAATTTAAGGGACCCAAATGTGATGATAGAATGGTATATGGTGGACATAAATTGTGATAAATTTTTTTATTTAAATTCAAGTTTGAGCTTTCAAATAAATGACAATCACCTAAAGACTTTGTAATTGTGACATAATAATAGAGGAATTCAATTTGAATTAGATTTTGAATTATCATATAAGAGTTATAAATATGGAAAATTTGACTCACTGAATTTTGCACGAATGGCAACATATATTTTTCCATCTTCAGGATCAAAACATCAATGTCTATAGTAAGAAGGAGACTCAGATATACACAAACTTTAAATCAATAAAAAATATTTGGATTATGGTGATATAACAAAGGATCTATAACATATTTAAATATTTTTAAATTATTAAATGGTGGATTATTCCCAAAATGAACATGATATAGAGAACATACATTGGAAAATTATTAATCAAAGAAATACTTGTATCAAAAGCATATATAATTAGGAATATTTAAATTTGTCAAAAGTGTAAGATTTGAATCAACAACGTGTTTAATTTTTCATTCAACAAACTATTTTGTTCAAGAGTATATGGACGAATAATATTATGTATAATTTTAACTTGAGTAAAATAATTGTATGGAGTTTAATATTCATTACCTCAATCAGAATGAAAAACTTTAGTTTTTATATGAAATCGCCATTCAATATAAGCTTGAAAATTAAGAAAAATATAATATTTTTATTTTTGAGAAAATAAATCTAAATGTACCTGGAGTAATTATATGCAAAAATAACAAAAAATGACTAATAAACAACAATAATGGAGAAGGATCCTGAACATTTGAATGAATAACATCAAATAGGGCCTCACTTTTATGATTAATTAGAGCTAAAGGAATTCTAGCTAATTTGCTTTAATAACATGAAGAACATTTTAAAAAGTGGAGGGAGTTGAACCTGACAGTTAATTGCTATATAAAATTATGGACGTCATTTGAGAATGAGGATGGCCCGGACATGAAAGCCAGCTTGTAAAAGGAACACAAGCATTAAGAAGGGAAAGCATAGAAGGATAAGGAAGGATGTACAAATCATCCTTACTCAAGCCTTGACGGTCTTCTTGATTGCTTAGTCATTTGATAAAAAAATAGTACGAAAAAATTCAAAATATCATGAGCAAATTTGTGTACGAAGAGAAGGTTTTTCTTAATGATTGGAACGTGTAAAAAATCTTTAAGAAAAAATTTCTTATGAGGAATATAATAGAAATCATTATCAGAATGAGAAATTTGAAGTCCATGTCCTTTTCCTAAATGAAGTTGGTCTCCTCCTTTGTACTCATTTACTATACGAAGACTGGAAAAATTTAGATTTATATAAGCATTTACACCTATGTCAAGATTCTAAGACAAACTTTCCACCATGTTAAAAAGAAGGAACGTATGAAAGATCACTATCGTTATTGTTCATAAGGTAAGAAATTATTTGTAGAGTAGTCAAGTTAGTCCACTCCCAGTTTTCTTATTGAATAGGGCGAGGAGTATAACAACAACACTTATTAATAGTGTGATTATGAATACCACATATTTGGCATGGTCTTTTATTAAGTCTTTGGTTAAAATAAGGAACAGTTGAATGTTGAGAATTTTGTGTTAGTTTAGGTTGCAATTTGATGTATGACATTATTGTTTAATTAATAAATGCAATCTTTATCTTTATGTGTTATGTTAATTACATTTGATATTTTAATATAAAGGTAAATTTCCTAGAATAATTACTATGTAATTGAAATTATGATGAGATCATAATTATGATATTCAATTTACATTTATGTATTATTCTTAAATATTCCTAGTTGTAGTTTCATTAAAATAGGATACTGATGAAATGGTAAAACTAACATACATTATGTTTCTTTCTTCTGAAGAAAGTAATCGATCTCATAAATTAAAGTATAGAGATACTTAAACTAAAGTGTGGGTGTTTATTAGAGAATAAGTCACTAAATTGACCTGACTATGAGAATCCCAAATGGAATATTACTTATGCGTCTATGGATTTCCTCATAATGATGGTTGTATAATTAACTCTTAGACTTAAGATTACTAATGTATCTTAAGTTGGAATTACTATATTTTGATGCTACTTATGAATTTTCCTAGGATAATTTAGTCGGTATTACTTGGATGTAGTATGAACCATATGGAGATAGTTCAATAAGTCAATAAACGATTCGTCACTCTAAAGTAATTAGAGAGAATGTTCTACTGTTTTTAATTAGTAGTGATTTATGAAATTCTTTGGCTAGAGTGAATTGACATTTTTTTTGGAATGCAAGTAAAAATTTATGCAAAAGATGGAAATTACATAATGTATAAGGTTACATCTCCGAAAATGGAGCTCAAATGAATGAAGAAAGTACACATTGGATATATTTGACAACATTGTATTCTAAATGTTCAGTTGAAAACTAAGAACACTGGATAAGAGTAGATGATTAGCATTGATCATGGTGTTCATCCTTAGTTTGAGCAGCAGTAACAAATTCTATCCATATATATTCTTTGAACTGCTTAGCCTTACTAAAAGTTTTGGTATTTCTCATTCTCCAAATGTAATGTACCAATATTGTAAATCCGGTTTTGAATAACCTTTGATCTTCTCTATTAGTCCATCTCAGATTTCGAGCCTAAGTCAAAGTATTCATCTAACTAAGTTGACCATTTTGTAAACCAAAGATATTGGGAAAGCACTCCGTAGTAGTTTGGTTTGAGAACATTTGAAAAAAAATATGATCTAAGGTTTTGATTTCTCCATAAAATAAAGGGCAATTAGTGTTTGAAATTTGGAACTTAATTCAATCTCCTGTTTCCAATTTTTTAAAGCAACAAACCATAAGATGAAAGAGTGAGCTGGAGCAATACTTGATCCCCATTAATTTGTAAAATGGAACTTGACTATAGATCCTAGAAATAATTCTTTGCATGACTAAGTAATCAATCTGTGAGACTTTTGTAGTTCTCATATGATCTTATCTTTTTGTGCACTTGGAAGATATGAAAGCCATTGCTTAACAATAAAATTGACTCCTCTAAACATAAGGAACACCTAGAGCCACCTGTTATTCTGGATCAGATTTTATACTTTAGAATCTTTAGGAATAGATCCTCTTAAGGTTGTAAAGAGGTTAGTGTTACATAAAGGAACTAATTATTAAAACAAAAAGTTGACTTCTACCTATTACTAACTCGATGCTTGATATAAAGATGCATGAAGGATCTCTGTAACACCCCATCAGCTCATTGAACCTCACCTCATAATCAGCTACTGTCATCCTACCCTACCTCAACTCCAGAAACTGCTGCATCTTCATATCAAGATAAATCCTGGGCATGTAATTGTCTTTAAATGCTCTTAGGAAGTCATCCCACTTCAGCTGGCAAGGCCTGGTGGTACTGCCCGGGACA
>JANIIA010082683.1:0-28091 GCA_027478495.1 Erythroxylum alaternifolium
GATGCCATGTGGAGTTCGATAGTTGTTTCACGTAGCACTCCATTATCTTAGGTTATGTGTCGGAATGACCCACGGGCATTCCGGTATGTACTCTAGGGTAATGGGGGGTTACAGTTACACTAAAGACATAGTCCATAAATGTATTGTTGTTCATCGAAGGTCCCACTAATACATTTATAAGAGAGGGATTTCATTAGAAGTTTTTAATATTGATAAAGAAGTCATATACTATTGGAGGTTAGAGATCAAGAACTTTTTGAAAAATCTTCAAAAAAGATGCCATTGAAACCCAAGCACCAAGCACTCAATTGTTTGTTGATTAAAGGAACTTTATTTCATCAAGGAAATGATGGACATCTTTTGGGATGTCTTAGGATACCTGAGGCATCAATAGTAATGCGATAAGTTAGTGAAGGGGTAAGTGGAGCACATCATTATGGAATAAAGATGAGATGACTTATACATTGGTATAGATATTGATGGCCAACCATGCTAAAAGATTGTAAATTATATACTAGAGGCTATAAGCAATGTCAAAAAAAATGGTAGAAGTTAGAGAATTCTTACATCTGAGTTACATTATATAATTAAAATATGGCCATTTAGCGGATGAGATAATGATTTGATTGGAAAGATATATCTACCATCCTTAAAATGCCATATTTTTATTTTGTTGGCTACATACTACTTCACTAAATCGGTGGTAGCATAACCTTTAAAGAAAGTTAATAAAAGAGATTAAACTAAATTCAATAAAGAATATATTATACATCAATTTGGAATTCCTTAATCAATAAAAAGTGATTAAGGAACTACTTTTATAAGCCAAGAAATTAGAGATTTTTCTTAAGATTATGGTATAACAATATTAAATTTGACTCCATCTTATGCTTAGGCTAATGGTCCAGCTGAAACATTTAACCTATTAATTATAAAGATTCTGAAGAAAATAACTGACGATAATATAAGAGAATGACATAAAGTTCTGTCTGAAACTTTATGAGCGTATCATACTTTGAAGCATACTACCACAGGAGTTACCTATTTGCCTTGAGATATGGACATAATGTTGTTCTTCCTGTCGAAGTTGAGATTCCTCTATCCTTAAAAGTAGCTAAAAAACAAGTGCTTTAGGCACTTTTGAGTATTTAGAAGCAATGGTAATGGAATTAGAAGATTTAGATGAATTGTGAGTTCATTCTATAAATAATATGATTATTTAAAAAGGAACGGTAGAAAAATTTTATGTTAAAATAATTTATACGTGAAAATTCTAAGAAGCAGAACTCGTATGGAAGTTGATCTTAACACCTAGAATAAAATACAAAAAATGGGGTAAATGGTTATCAAATTGAGAAGGTCTATTTAGAATTTATATTGTTTTAAATGGTATTACCTATTGGTTATCCAATCTAGATGGTGTACCTCGTATTCATTTTACTGATAGAAAGGATTTAAAACCTTTCGTACCTACCATTTTTTGAAAAGTATAGGGAATAAGGAATGATAGTGAATCCTTAAAATAAATTAAATTTATATTAAAATTCAAAAGTAAAAGTTCAAATTCCTATTTGAAACTAGCCAAAAGTTAACAAAATTGGTAAGTTCATAACTGATCTAAACTAAAGGAACAAATTTCACTTTATTGATTAATGTATGAAACGTGGTCCTCCATAGCTTATTGGACATGTTGCTTCCAAAACCTGACTTCATCTTATTGTAGTACTAATGACTTCCATGACTCTAAAACTGTCCATTTAACTTCATAATATTCCTGATTCATCTTATATCCATTTTGTTTGAGGGCTTTCTTATATTTTTTTATTAGCTGGATAGCTCGTTCATGCTTAATATCTTTATTGTCTTAGGAATTAAATTCATTTCTTAGTTCTTAAATTTTAATCAAAATATTCTTTCCTTTAGTTTCCTCTACATCATAGTCCATTCTAGGTTGATGCCAGAGGCTAACAATTTTTAATACATAACCTAATTGTAGCAAGATTTTTTAAGTAAGCAAAAACTTTCTCAACTTCACTTAGAAGTCTCCCAATAATGGATGATAGAGTTGTAGAACCAATATATGACAACACACTTAGAAAAGAACCATGATAAATTTTTGTTAAGATTACAACTCATGATGCATGGTAAGTCTCAAAAACTCCTTGTCTCTCGATATTTCTTCCAAGTTGATCATTGGTTTGGCAAAAGGCAGGAAGGTCAGGAGGAATATCTAAGAAGCTCAAGTCGTCTCCTATGGTGATCAGTATAGACCAAACATCCTTTATCTGCAAGTTATAAAAGAATCTATTAACATATTGGTGTACCAATAAATAGAATAAAAGAATTCTTATCTCACCTTTGGTGAAGAAACCTCAGTGGCCTTTAAGTCAAGAGAAGCCTTGATCTTTCTTAATTTTATTTCTAAAAGGAAAAGGAGCAAGAAGGTTTAATATTGTCATATGAAAAAAAGGAGATATGACAATGGGAATTTATAATAGAAATGAATCTAAAAGTAATAAAAGAACGTTTCATACCATTGATGACTTCTTTAACAACCTTCTTAATAACAAAGTAAATCCCTATTAAAGGAAGAATATTTTCAATAGAGGGCTAAAAAAAGTTATAGTTTCTTTGAGCAATTTGTAGGAAAAGTAAGTGGACTTCCTTGCAGAAGCTTTTGGAACTAGAGTTTTAGCATTTTTGGAACTAGAAATCACCAGTAACTTCTCTTTATATTTTTACTTAAAAGGAGAGGATTAGGAGCCACTTCTTTCTAAGAGGAAAGTTGACTCTCTTCTTTGTTTTCAAAAACATACAAAATTTCTAAAGTTTGTGACAAAATAAAAAGTTAGGAAATGTTAAGGAACTAAGAATATATAAGGAAAGTGGGAATATATTTAGGAAGTGTAGAATTAGGTTAAGGAACTGAACTGTAAAAACTTTTTAAACGCTAAGAGTGGCAAGCATCTATGTCAACAATACTAGTAGCAACAATCTTACACTTCAACACTTGCTTCAAAAGGCACTCCTATTAGATAGTCCAAAAAAATGTACCGAACGAGGAATTCCCAAAGATAGGTTAAGTTACCTACTCTAAATTTAAGGGAGATACATTTTAAAAACCAAGGCCATGATAGAAGGGTTAGGTTTTAGGCTTTATTACCACCAATAATGGAAAATCTAGGGTTGTTGTGAAAGAGAAAAAAACTTTTGATAAATGACTAAATAAAAGGATTTAGAAGTTTTAAATATTCTTATATAGTAAGGTCTTTTAGAGAAGTCTCCAAAATGATTCAACTAATCCATTAGGGGTTTCTTTAATCCATTAAAGAAGCATAGCTCTTTATGATTCTAGGATAAGATAAACTTTTGAAAGCATCAAAATCTAAACTAGGGTTTCTTTAATTAAACAAATAAAGTCCTCCCTAAATAACAAGCAACATAATAAAAAAGGAAAATGTCTTTTAAAGAAATGGAAACATGTCTAGAAGGAAATATAAAGCAGTTACATAAAGGACTTTAGAATCTTAAAATCATGTACATAAGATTAAGTAATACTTTATAGAATTCCTAGAAAGAGCTACTAGTTGCACAAGACCTTACTTTGTCCAAGTTCAATGATATGATGGACATAACTTGTCTACCTATTTTTTCCATTGATCTACATTTCTAGGCCATATTATTAAGGATTCACGGGCCTAAAACAAAATAAATTATAGAGGTAAATTTGAATGACTTGCTTCTACAAAATAAGGGAATGATGGATGATAAACATTACCAGGTAGGGAAGTCCTAATAGTAAGAGGCAGACCATATTTATGGTTGAAGTAAGGACACTCTTTTATAGTGCTAAAAACATAAGTTCAAATGTTAAAGTTAATAGGATAAAATGAAAATTAAAGAATTAGAGTTCTTTACCTGATTCTTATAAAAGATGGAACGAGCTTAGATGGAATAAAGACTACTTCAAGTTTAAATGTCTACAAAAGAAGTGGAATTAGGAAAATTGTAGGAATTTTTGGGAAACTATTAAAATGATAAACATAAATCAGTGACATTCAGCTCACCTAAATCAATTGAAGAAGAAGAAGAAGAAGCATGGTAAGAAGATGCTATGGTTATAGAAGTTACAAAAACAGAGTATGGAAGTAAAAAAAGTGATGAAAGATTTTTTTTAAAAGTTGAGGTGAAAAGTGAAGAAGTAATGAGAGGACTTTATAGTGTAGAAATGGTTGAATCTTAAGGGAATAACAAAATGCTAAAATTTAAGGAGATTTACTATCTTGTGTAATGAATAGGGAAGTAGAGATTTACTATCTTCTGTAATGAATAGGGAAGTAGAGATTTCAAAGTTTAAAGATATTAATATAATCTTTGGATCTAATATTTCTTATTTGCAAAAGATTGTTTAAAATTTAGGGGACTCCTTATAAATGATGTTATATTAACTTAATTTAAGAATTTATCTTGGAACTCGATAAGCCATTGGGATGGAATTCAAAATCCAGTTTGTACAAATTAAGAGAATTTCTATATCATATATTTAGCTTACATAACCAAACATATACAAGGGCAATTATTAATAGCCTAAAATAATTTAGCCTATTTAGCCCATAAGTGAAAAGATCCAAATATTGGAAGTCCTAGGAGTCATTTGACTAGAGAATTCATGCATAAAGGAAATGGTTAAGAATTCCAAGATTCAAGAATTCTAGACAGTTAATACATAATTGGCATATTCTTTGAAAAGTTGTTAGCTAGAATGTAGAAATTGAAAAATTGGTGGAAGGTAGTTAACAAAAACATGGTTGCATGGAGTAAAAGTTAAGAAGTTACTTAAGGCAAAAGTCTAAAACGTGAAACTAAAGAAAGTAGTGGCAGGTAGTTAGCTAAAATGTAGGGAAGTGGGTAGTTATAATAAAAAATTACTTAAGAATGAGAGGATTACAAATTCATCAGCACCTTGAGAATAGAGGAGGCAACATAATTCCCAGATCAACACAATCAAAGTACCCCAAAAAAATACTTTTTAAAGAGATCAATCTAAAAGGATGACCAATAACTTATAAACAAAGCCATAAGTCTATATTTAACTTTATGTGAAAATAAAATAATAGATTTTACCTCTTGCCATTACTTTCATTAAGCAGATGTAATTTTTTCCATTTAACACATTAAGGTCTCCCATTCTCTTTTAGCTCACCTTAAATGGTACATGTGTATGATTATATGAGAATGGGAGCCTTAATGACCCAAGATAACTTTATATAGGCGAGTTTCCATCAAACTAGCCATATAACTTAGGAAGCTACCTAAAATTATAGTAATGTTACAAATGCTCTGGTAAACATCACTAAGCTTTAGTGTAACCATTAGACGACTCTATTGTACTTACATTCTCCCACATGGCCTAACGGTTAACTTAGAAAATGCAACCAAATCTTAATTTATAAGAAATATAATACATAAATCATGGTGATAAGTTCTCTACTAATTGAGCACTATCTTCCATGTATTACAATGTAAAATATTTTCTAACTTTATAATAACCTTTCTTTATGATTAAACCCTACATTTATTCTTTGACTAAATATATGATCTTTCTCAAACTAAAAATGTGTACAAGAAGTAAAAAATCATATAAAACTAGATTTCTTTAATGTAATGTACAATGAATATGACTAGAGACATGCCTTTTATCAAGGGTTTGCAATCATCAATTCAATTGTAATTTGATCAATGGAAACTTTATTTTTCTTAATCCATTCTTTAATGGATAAGTATAAGTGTTTAGTTTAACTCCTACTCTTATTGTTCTTAACTAAGAATATAACAATTGAAATGTCACAATAAATGTTTACGAGCTAAGAAATAGAATCGACAACCTTAAGCTTGGATACAAATTCTTTATCCATAGACCATGTGATGTAGCCTCAAAGAAGGACAAGAACTCAACTTCTATAGTAAAAGGAGTAGTCAAAGTTTTCTTGGCACTTGATAAACAATTATTATATTATATTTTTCCATATTAAGTGTGTTTTGCTTGTTATTTAAGAGTTTTGTTTTTTCACTTATTTTGTTTTAAATATATGTTCAAGTCTTAATTACCTTTATGGATTAAAAGAAAGAGAATTTGGGGGAAATCAAAGCATAAAATCAAAGAATTGGAGTTGTTTTAGAGACATACACCTATGTTAAGAAGTACACAACCATGTTAGTAACATATACAATGTGTAGAGGGACAATGTAAGAGATTGTAAACATTTAAAGCATTGAAGACACTATTTTTGCCCATGTAGTGATATAAAGCCATGTAAGTAACACGTAAAATTGTGCCCCTTACCCATGTAAGATCCTATGAATGTGGAAATTTGCAATTCTAAAGTGTTTTTTAGATACACATTCAGCCATATGACCATGTATAATCCAAAAACCCCAGTTTTGCAATATAAAAGGAAATTTTAAAGAGGAGATGGGAGAGAAGTGGCTAGAGTTGAAAATTATATCCAAAGTTAGAGTGGAAGACAAGATTCAAAACCTAGGATAAGGAAAACATAAAGAGTACTTTAAGAGATCCAATAGAGAGCAACCTTTTATTAGGGATTTCATTAAAGAGAAGGGTAGACATTTAATGCATCCTATAAACTTTTAATGCTAGTTTCATTTTTTATGTTTAAACATTAAAATTTTTTAATGTTTAGGTAGGATGAACCTTAAATTGGGATGGGGGATACTATAATTTGGTCCTTTACTTAATGCAATTCGATTAAATGGTTCATTAAGATTCAATTATATGTTTCTATTCTTGAATTAATACATTTAGGATATTAGTTCAATGATTGATTTCATTTAATTGATATTGCGAAATCCTCTTATATGAATAAATCGAACATAATTGGAAGGAGTTATATGCAAACCTAAAGATAAGTCAACATAAATCCTTTAGATTAGTGTTAAACCTAATAATGAAATTTATGAATCGATGTAACAAGATCTTATGGTATTTAACTAAAAAGATATTTTAGTTAATCAACTGAGGATTAGTTATTAATAGTCTTTATAAAGATATTAACATATGATAGGAATTTCCATAGTCCAATGATTAATAATTGAATTGCATGATAGAGGTTAACACTTAAGACATCTTAGGGGGGTTCATTACCTAGATGCTAGTTATTTGATGTTGAATTAATCTTTATGATATATTTGTCTTGTTTCGTTATTATGTTAATTTTTAGTATAGTCTAGTTTTAAATTGAATAATCATCTTATTAGGTGGTTAGATAATTAAAAAAATGCCATTACTAGTACTTGTAATCCTTATGGGATCAACCCATACTTGCTAATGCTAACTATAACTACATCGTGTACTTGTGGTTTAAAATTACATCAATCAACACTCCTCCAATGTACAGTTCATCAGCTAGCATAAATATATAGCTTAATGTTGATTTCTATGAATCAATGTAGCCAACATGATCTAAATCTGAGTACCAACACTTCCAGGTTGTCAGTTTGACTATACATAAGCATGTAATTCTTGGTGCCTTGTAAATATCGTATCACCTTCTTAGAACCATCGAATGGGTAAGCCTAGATCACTTTGATATAGACCTAAAATTCCTATATTAAATGTAATCTTAGGTTTTGTGTAGATCTAAGCATGCATGAGGCTTTCAACAATGGAAGCATATGGAATGTTTTTCATTTGTTCTCTTTTTAAGTCATTTTATAAGCACTAGTCTAAACTAAACTCTTCACCCTTCATAATAGGAGCCACACTTAGTAAACAATTCTTAATCTAGAATCTCTCTAGAACTTTGTTGATGCAGGTTTCTTGAGATAGATATAAAGTCCTACAAAAACTATCTCGATGTATCTTAATGCCAATGATGTAAGACACATCATCCATATCCTTCATCTTAAATCTTTTAATGAAGAATTTCCTCACCTCATATAGCATGCCCTTAGCATTGGTTGCACAAAATGCCATTAATATATCAAGGAAACAAATCTTACTCCCATTGACCTTCTGTTACATTCATCCATAATGTTCTCTTCGAAACAAAATAATGAGATAATAATGTGAAACTTTAAATACCACTAACATGAGGTTTGTTTCAATCCATATAGTGATTTCTTAATCTTACAAACCAATTGTTCACCACTAGTAGAGGATAATCCTTCAAGTTATTTCATATCAACCTTTTCCTTTTTATCACTATTAAGAAATTTCATCTTTAGATCCATTTGCTATAACTCTAGGTCAAAATATACAACCAATGCTAAGATTATAAGGGGAGAATACTTTTAGATATGGAAGAAAAGGTATCTATGTAATTGATTCTCTTATTTTAAGTAAATCCCTTTTCAACAAGTCTTATCTTATATCTCTCAATATTGCCTAATGAGCCTTTCTTAGTCTTAAAGACCCATTTACATCCTATTTGTTATACCCCTTTAGGTAACTCAACAAGGTAGCACACGCCATTACTCTTTATAAAGTTTATCTCCTCTTTTATGGAATCATACCATAAGTATGATTCTTTACATATCATTGCTTATGAAAACAATTCTGGATCATTTTCGACTCCAACATTGAATTCACTTTCTTATAGATACACCATATAATCACTAAAAATTGTTGATTTTCATACTCTAGTAGATCTTCTTAATGTTGTCTCTACATTCTTACTAAGAGTTTCTTGTTTAACTAATTTTTCAATATTTTCATGTAATTCTTGAAAAACTGCATCTATTGTATTTTTGGCATTTGACGGAATTTCCTAAGTATGATTCATAACTTGTTAAGTTTCAACAGCTGGTTGCAAAACTTCAGGGAAGTTATAAATGACAATCATCTTTTTAGTTGAAGTGGAAGGTTTAGTTCTAGAATGTTTCTTCCCAAAAATCATATCTTAAATTGATCCCTTCGACTAATCAAGTCATTCTAAAAAAACTTTGTATTTCTTGATTCAAAAAATCTAGTATAATGTGATGGACAATAAAATCGATATCCTTTGCACCTTTCATCATATCCAACGAAATACCTACTAATAATCCTTAGATCCAATTTCTTCTCTTATGGATTGTAAATTCTTATTTTAGATAGGCATCCCCAAATGCGTATTTGTCGTAAACTAGTTTCTCACCTTTAAAATTCAAAGGCAGTTTTTACACCACCTTTATTGAAACCTAGTTTAATATATACATTGTCTTCTTAGGAGCTCTATTCAACAAGGATATGGGAAGCTTAGAGCTACTTAGCATGCTCTGTTCCATAGCCAATAAACTTAGTTTCTTTTTTCAACTACACTACAACACACAACTTTTATAGAGCATATATCCGAATGTCTCGATGATATTTTGAGAACATACTCTACGAGGATGGCATGTTAAGACATTCAAATCAAATCATTGCAAAATTCTTCTAAAAAACTAACACATTTTTAGTAGTTAATAATCATTAGGCCCATTTCATTAAGAAACATATTCAATCATAAATGTCATTACACTTTCCAATTCACATATACATGGTTCAATTATTACGAAATATAATTTTAATACAAAATGACTGAAAACAAATGCAAGTTCAACTGATCCTGACCACTACTCATGTTCAATGGTAGTGGCCATACTCCAATTGGTCTAACTGGATATTTCCTTTGAACCTGAAAGACAATATTGTAATTTTGATGAGTTTTGCAAACTCAGTGAGTGAACCAACATTGATGTGCTCACTTATGGCAAATACACAAATATCTAACATCCAATCATATTCACAACATTTCCCATCTCATTAAGACATAATGATTGCCACATATTTCATGTACTCTTGCAGATTATATATATCCCAATCAATCACATTATCAACAAATACTTAAATATATCATATCACTTTATCATCATAATTTCATAAATGGATTCATAATATATAATTCATAATCATATATGTATAAATGCAAATGCATATGAGACTCCACATTCTTTGTTATTTTATTATGACTAAGCACCTTTCACTGACCAATATGCCTTTTGGATATCAGGTTCATTCAGATATAGATACTATCTTGTACCTACTGTGGATATCAGGCTTATTAATCACAAAGCCAGGCTCTACGTGCAGATTTTTGAGCATAAATTTCTTTTAGACTAGCCACTCTGGTCACAACGCCTTTATCTTATCATGCATTTAATGTAATGCATTAAATCACAAAATATGCCATTAATAACATTTATTTATGATGCACAATCAGAGTCTCATATTTATGGAATCTCAGTCCAGCATTCAACTTTCGTTGAGTATACAGATATCTTTCAAAATTCAAATGCAAACAGAACACTCCTAATATATTCCCAAATATCAAACTCCTCAGACCATTAAAGTTTGGAACTAACACATACAGATCATTAACAGTTCAATATTGGACGGGAAATGGAAGTAAATTAATCCTAATGAGAATCATCTAGGTTGACTCACAGTACCCTCCAGATTAGCCATTTCTTTCATGATCTGGAAATGTTTGGACGATGATGTTCAATCTTGTGTATCTATCTTCATACAATACACACATATTTCATATATTGTTAATTTATCAATCATATACGTATTCAATCATTCACACACATATATATATCATGTTACAATGTATGCTCAATTGAATTTTCGAGTATGTATCCTTATTCATAATTCTTGATCATTCAAACATAATAGCTTGTACATAGCTAGTTTGCAATTAGGTTAATACCTTAAGTACACTTGATTATGCTCAATACATTAACCATACATTTACTAACTCTTTTCTAGCATTACAAGTATTCACATAATTCCCACTTTTCATTTATTCATTCCTAATGCATTATTTAGATCCTTTGCATTCATATGAACATTTTTATTTCTTTAGCACTCCTACAATCTAAACTTAGATACATTGATATCAAACAATCTTTTCCTTAAGGTATAACATCAATTAACAACTTCAATTTATCAAACACTTTAATCAACTTATTAAGCATCAATTTAGGTTTATTTCAAACCTTAATCAAGTCCAAATACACCAAATTAGAGCAACTTCTCCTCACGTGGTTCAACAATTGCACAAATCAAAAATTACCATGTTAAAACCCTACCCAAGATCATGGGGCACCTCCCTACAATCATGACAGAAGCTACTGCATCTATCCACAGTTGTGAGTTGAGTGCCACGATCGTAGCTACCCTTTTTCCTGCACTTTTCCAAATTCTCACACCTTGATACCATATTCAAAACACCTTTATAATAGTCCATTAGGTATACCTCAATTATACACTAATAATACTTCAATTCCTTATCAATATCATCTTCAATTCTAGCTCAAACTTATTCAATTTACAACTCACAAATCACTGTCTTTCATGCATAAAAAACCAAACCAGAAACTATCATTGAAACATCATTTTCCAGAACTCATTTCAACATCAATATCATGTATATTCCATTTCAATTCATTCATTATCATCATACTATTAAACCATGTCATCAGGATAACATATCTACTTACATATCTACTTACTTGTTAAGCTCTAATTCCACTTCAAAACATCAAGTTAATCAAGCCCTCCATGCTTACAAGATCATCACAAATTTAGGGTAACAATTAGTTTATTTTCAGCAAGGATGGAAGATAACCATCAACTGGTTCTTAAGCTATCTTGTAAAAGAGGATTAGACAAAAATGCAAAGAAGAAAACTAGGAGTCGTTGTCGGTGGAGAGCAGGGAAGGCGGTGAAAAAAGTTCCAGCAAAAACCTTACCACATTATCTTTATGCAATAGTGCAAGATGTCTTCCTCTCTTAATGATATATGTCATCAAGCATATCATCCATTTTTCTATTACATATGCTATCATTTGTCTCCTAGTTATTGGTCCATATGTCATATATTAATTGGTCCACTTGTCACACAATAATTGGTCTACTTGTCACACAATAATTGGTCCATTTGTCACTCATTTAACTATGCTAAATGTCACTTAATTAATCATCTTAATTTTTCATATATCAAATAGTCTTGCCACTTGGCATTTTTCCAAGTCTAAATGTACATATTAATTTATCAATCTCCCAACTATGACAATTAATTCCAAATTGCTAATTATAATCCATTAATTCTTGTCATTGGTAAACAAAAATACAAGACATTGGAAAATCATATTCATATCTCAGATAACATTTATTATAGTTTGATACCCCGGAATATGTCAACTGAGTGCCATTTGTCTAACTCACAATTTATGTATGTATGCTCATTTTTTGCATTTGAACATAAATATGAAATCATATCATGGATGTGTTATTTTTTGTTCTATATGATACCACTCATGGGACTCATTAGTCTATCACGCTAAATTTATCAACAATTTGAAAAACAGGATGCTACATACACCATTTTGGTATGGAGAACCAGAAATGGCATACTAGGCATCAATCCCATTTTTTTTGAAGAAACTTCACAAATGGACTAGGTGCTTGTCTGTCTTCAATGTATCTACTACAATATTCTCTACCTTTATCTGATCTTTTGATTTTAATTTGCTTACTATATTATTTCTCTACTTCAACCTTGAAAGCTTTAAAGACATCTAATGCTTCCTTCTTATGATAAAGAAGGTACAGGTACATATATTTTGAGTAATAATTTATAAATGAGATGAAGTATTTGTGATCATACAAGTCTATATTTGGACTACAAAGATCTGTACGTGTGATCTCCAATATGGCTGAACTTTTATGGGCACCTTTTTGTGTCTTATTGATCTACTTTCGCTTTATATAGTCTACATAGGTTTCAAAAATTGATAAAATCTAAAGTACTAAATACTCTATCCTTTTCTAGTATTTTTATTCTCTCTAGGGAGATATGTCCCAATCTTCGATGTCATAACATAAAAAAAAAGTTTCATTCATAACAAATCTTTTAATTCTAGAATGCATACCATTTAAAATTACATTGTTTCTAATAACATTTTATTTGAACAATAACTTTACAAATACATCATCAATAAGGAAAGAATATCCAAATGGTACAAGCCTTGAAATAGAAATTATATTTGTAGAAAAGTTTGAAATAAAAAATTTTCCAACTTTAAAATATGCCCACTCTTCATCATGATATTTCGATCTCTAATGGCCTCTTTAATTAAGGATATCTTATTTCTAAAAATGATGTATTGATCAATTTGCACTAGTTTCCTTAGGTTAGCAAGCCTTGTAACACAATTGTAATGTTAATTGTACATCCAAAATCAATCCATATGTTTTATAACAAATTTCTCCATATTAGATTCATAACAGATAAGTGAGATTATGGTACCTTTAGGCTAAAGCCATTTCTTGTACTTTTAGCAATCCTTCTTTATGTTTCATTTATTTTTACAAAAATAACACTTAGATTTCCTTTTGATATTTATTTAGGGGAGTATTTTACCCCTCTACTTCTATTTAGCTTGACTATTTGGCTTTTGTTAGATTACCAGATGTGTACTATTAGAACTTTCCCTTGTTTCATCAATAACCCTCCTCTTCTATACATATGGCCATTAATTCATTGATTGACCATTTTGGTTTATACGTATTATAAGATATTTGAAAGGGACTATATGGCTATAGGAGTGTGTTTAGAATATAGTGTATAAGGAAAGAATCTAACATCTCAACTAGATGTGTCTTCATTTAAGCAGCAATGTTCCGTATCTTTATGATGTGCTTGGGCACACCTCGGATAGTGATGAGCTTCATTAAAGAGAACTTCATTATTAGAGTGCTTATAAGTGCCTTGTCTAAGGTTTCAAATTGCTCATCAATAGCCTTGAGCAAAGGGCAGACGTCATTATATTAGTCAATAGAACTATAGATAATAACAATTTTTTTTTATTTTTGTGAACATAGTACTTAGCTAGTTAGATAGTTTCAATTTCTCATAAAGGGCTCAAGAATCTACAGAACTACTATTAGTAATCTTAGGTGGTTCGTCTTATCTTATAGCATAATCAATATCCAACCACCATAAATGAATGAGAAATCTCTCTTTCCAGACTTTATAATTCTCCCCATTTAACTCAAGAATGTCAAAATTCATATTAATAGTTTGAATTGTTGTATTCATAAATACACGTGCTTAAAAAACAAAATTTAAGGCTAAGTATTTCAAACATATGTCTACCAGTAATATATATATATATATATATATAACATAAATCTAATGATATAAAAATTGCTTGTAGGCTAAAATTGTTACTTGAACAAGATTTATGCAAAGTTTATGATAAAACTATTAAAGCAATTTTTTTATTCCTGATTCCTATGGGTAAATTAGGATATTTTTAATATTTTATCCTAGCCAATTAGTTTGATATAACAAAAATTCCTGAGGAATAAAATTTATTATATTGAAACAATTAACTACAATTAAATGTTTCGACACCTTAAGTGATTAAGCACATAAACATATAATTTTATACAATGAGAGTTACCGTGATTAAGCCCTAATAATTGTAATGTTAATAACTAAAACATTTTATTTAAATTTTATTCACAATACATGTATAAAAAATATGGACAAAATAATAATATGAATAAAAAACTAATAAAAGGATTCATATGAATTATGAATGTATCATATAAACTATAAAGCATTTTAATTATGAATTTAGACTTCAAATGCTTTTTAGACATTCCCATCAAACTTGCCTATATAAAGATAGCTTTAGACACTAAGGTCCCCATTCTCATCTGCTCACAAACATATACCATGTAAGGTAAGCTTAGTGTGTGAAAAGGCAAAAATTATATCTGCATAATGTTAGCAATGGTAGGAGGTAAAATTTATGATTTTTTTTCCACAAAAAGTTCATTGTAGACTTATGGTTATTTTTATAATTTATTTAGCTTTCTTTTATATTGTATCAGAGCCTTAGAACACTGCTTTCCTTTACTTTTTGGAGAATTTTGAAATCTGGAAAAAATTTTAACCTAATTTCATTTTACATTTGATTTCTAAAGTTTTTGTTCGATTAACGCTAGAAATCTTCGATTAAGTGTTTTTGAGGTATTTGCACATTTAGAAAAATAATTGTTGAGATGTTTTTCTGAATTAAAACTTGGGGTATATGCATGTGAGTAGATTATGGCAAGTTTCCATCAGACTTACCATATAACTCAAGAAATGACTGCTTGAAATCATGTAATGTTACTAATGCTTTAGAACGTTACCAAGATTTATTGTAAACACTAGACCACTATATCATTCATACATAATCAACCTTTTCTAAGCACATTTTTTATTTTACAGGTTTATTTACTTTGCTAATTCACCTTTTTTATATTGAATTCCTTTATGTAGTTTAAGAATCCATTTTACAAAAATCAATTACTTTCTTCATTTTGCATTTCATTTCAACACATTTTAGCATTTTGGTGGCTTAGAACTCCACTCTCTAGGTTTTCCTAAGCCTACTTTTATCTTTAATAGAAGTCAAATAAAAATTCTTAGAGAATTCTTCCTCGACATACTCAAATTCAAGATTAAAACTTAACAGTAACATATCACTAGCAAGACTAGTAACAATTAATTTTGCGTTCAATCTTCAATGACATCAAGAATGTATTTGCAACATTAGTTCTCATCGGTGAGTCATAGTTCTCTTCAGTGAGTCATACTCCTACACAAATGAAAACCCTTATAAAAGTTTATGCTTCAGTAGAATAGTAAGTGAGATCAAAAAGATGAAGCACACAGGTCAAGATCAACTAACATGATTTTTACTACATAAATATATGAGTTCAAGGCTAAACTATAAGCTAAATAAGCACTAAATTCATAAAACTTGAGCTAAGGATTAAAGAAAAGAATAAAAGACTATGTTACACTTCAAATAACTTCATTAAGAGCATAGTTAATAGTTATTTTAGACATTAAATAATTTAATTAATAAGTGGAATTTTACATAATCAACCATCGTTAATCTGCTACTAGCAGACACTTGCATCTTATAAACTAAAATAAAGCTAGACCCATCAGGAGACAATAAGTAAAACACGTTATTAATAAATAAAGCATAAAACATACACATTGTAGTTAAACCTGAAGCCATTCACTACCATAGAATAATAGTTAAAGAAGAATACTTTGATACCATTCTTGCAATCTATAGGAAGGTAAATGATTTTTGGAGCTGATGCATATTCCACCTCCCATCATCTATTAGGTATGTCCTCTAATGCTTCAAGAATTACATTGAGTTTCTGTATATTTGTTTATATGGTGGCCCTAATTTCTATTTTAGCTTATTCTTCACAAAGATGCTAAATTAGGGTTATAGTTCTTTGCCGCCTTAAAACATAGAAGTTTTTATCTTATTCCAGTAATTAAAGAGGTAAGCACATCCTTCCTAATATTTGCTTTGTTCTAGAATCTTATAAGGTTCCACTCTTTCTAGTGCTCCTTGACACTAGAAGTAAAGGAAACCACATAGGTAACTTGATTAGCCTTAGGTATATTCCTCAGATTTAATAGCCAACTAAGAATTTTTTTTGGAAATCAAATCAAGTTTTCGTTAACTATAGCCAAGCTATACCAACATTACAATGAGTTCACTAAAAATAGTACAAGGAACTAAAATAGTAGGAATAGATAATTAAAAAACACAAATTTTGTATTTATTTCTAATTCCAAAGGTACAAGTTCCATCTATTTCTAGTTCCAGTAGAAAGGGTCAACTGAGAATTTCCATAAAGGAATTCCTTGAACTTCTTATAAAACACATTTCTTGAATCATGTTCCAAATGATTTGGGAAAATTCATAAAAAAATAAACGGTCTCTGGATTCCTCATCCCTTTCACATAGTACATATGTAGTATTAGTAAAAAGATAGGTCATCCTATCCTTGGTTCTCAATTTGTTTAACGTAGATAGCCATAATAAGAAGGAACAACTAGGCATTATAGCCTTATGCCAAAATGTAGGAAACCATTCCACCACTTGCCTATCATGATCTAAACAAATTCAAATTAATAATTGGGAGTAAGGTGTTGTATTTCCCTTAGGAAAGCACATCATTGACCTTCTTGTATAACTGATTTGACCTTGGCTTTAATAGGAAATTCATTATAGCTTTGTATAGCCTAGGATGTACTTATTAAAGGCCCCTGCCTTATCTAATTATCAAACCATATAAATTCCTTTTCAATGTTACTAATCTTAGTGATAGTAGGGTCTGAAATATCCATCAATTTCATCTATTGGGAAAGGGGCCAAGAATAGGTAGACTAAAGAGTAATGAACCATAAGCTATTCCACTTAAAGAAAAAAACTATGGAGTTAATATTCCATAGTTTCTTTATCAAATCAATTTTGTTAAAGGTACTAATAGAGGTTAACCCCAAACCATCCTCCTCCTTATGCTTACAAACCTGTGTCCACTTCACCTTAGCATAATATCCATCATAATTAATATTTCGCCATATAAAGTTCCTAAAAAGCTTCTTGATAGTTTTGGTAACCCATTTAGCTAGTAAGATGTTAGAAGACCAATAGATGTGCAATAAGTTTAATAATGATTTCATGAGTTTTAACCTTTCCACCAAAGGATAAAAGCTTATTTGTTTATAGACTCAACCTCTTCTAAATTTTCTCCATTAGGGGATAACATTTAGAGGATTGAATCATTTTAGTAGTAATGGGAAGTCCAAAATAGAACATTAGAGCTTGTTTCCTTATCATACTAGTGATTTGGGATAACCTTTCCTTAGACGCCAACACAAAGTGACTCTTACAAAAGTTCACTTCCTACCCTGAAAATTCTTTTAAAAGATGCTATGTAAAGATTAAAAGCTCAAAAGACTTGTAATGGGCAATAGAGAAGAGTAGGAGTTAATTCACAGAACATAAATGAATAAGAGCAACCCTCCTACATTTTTTGTTAAATATAAATTTTTTGTTATTTTCAACCTTATAAATTAGTAGTCGAGTGAATACCTCCGTACAAAATATAAAAAGATAAGGGGAGATGGTATCCCCCCGTTTAAGGCCTCTAGAATTTTTAAATAGTCCTATAGGAGTACCATTTATCATGAATGAAAAAGAGGAGGATATTATCCATGTTTATATCTATCTTATAATCTCACCAGGAAACCCCAAAACTTCAAAGAAGTAAATAGTGTACCCATTCAACAAATTAAAAGCTTTTTTAAAGTCCACTTTGATGGCACAATTAGGTGAAGAACTTCCTTTAATACCCTCCTTAGCTCGTAAATAATAGATACATTGTCACAAATTGATCGACCTTACATAAAGTCACTCTGATCATCATATATAAGAGAACCCAATACTGCATTAAGCAGGATTTTGGAAATCTCCTTATACAAGAAGTTAGAGCAAGAAATAAGGTTGAATTCCCTAAGATTCATAAGATTATAAGTCTTAAGAATAAAAAAAATGAATCTTGTTAATATTCTTCAAGAGAACCCCTTTCAAAAATAATTCCAAGATAACTTTCTTCACCATTGAGCCAAATTTAGACTATGCTTTTTGGAAGAAAAATCCACTAAAGCCATATGGACCTGGAGATTTATTTTTCATCTAGAAAATAATGCCCTCTATTTCCTTCTCCTCAACGAGCCTAGTAAGTATATTTGCTTAATACTGAAAGATCCTTTTCTTAATAAAGGAGAAAAGGAGTTAAAAGGAAGCAGAGATTCTGTGTGAACAACCATATAAGTCCCTGAAATATCTCCCAGCTTCATTTAGGAGGTCCTTCTGTTGACTAATTATTTTCCCATCTCGTAGATTTAGAGAGCATATTCTATTTATGTTCCTTCCAGCCAAAATAGTGTTAAAAAAGAAGTTAGTACACTTCTCTCCTTCTTTTAACAAGTTTGCTTTAACCTTTTACTCTAAAAGAGTAACATGATCACTAGTTGCTATTAGGTAATCTTTTAGAAGTTTCTTTTTAGTATTCACAAGAGAAGTGTTAGCAGGGTTCATGTCAAGTTTCCCCTAAATATCAGCTAATTCCCCTTTTGCCCGATTAGGAGGTTGTTAGGTAGAGGATCCTCTTCGTTTCATAAGGAATTTTAACTCATATTTGATGGTCTTAAGTTTTCAGACACAAGTGTATTGAAAAGTACCAAAAACCTCCTTCTATATACCCTTCTCTAAAGCTTTATGAAACCTATCATCCTTC
Source organism: Erythroxylum alaternifolium (assembly GCA_027478495.1). Lineage (NCBI taxonomy): Eukaryota > Viridiplantae > Streptophyta > Magnoliopsida > Malpighiales > Erythroxylaceae > Erythroxylum > Erythroxylum alaternifolium. Next base: position 19,223 of record JANIIA010082683.1, read on the forward strand.
ACCAAAAATTTATTAAATCTAAAAGGACCCTTTCTCTCCTATCTTTCAAACAATTTCTCCATCTAGATTAGTAAGTGATCTAAAAATGAGAGCTCCAAAAAGGAAACCACACTACTAGGGAGCTAGTTTATCCAGTCTAAATTCACTAAAGCATGATCAAATTTCTTTTTTATTGCCCATTTATTAGATTGCTTATCACTCTAAGTATGAAAGCACCCTTGAAAATTCAACTTAAACACACCCAATTTCCCCATACAGTCTTTAAAATCAAAAGAAAAGATTCTCAGACTGAAATGGCCATCAGCTTTAGTTCTATAATGTGTAGAATTAAAGTCCCTATAGAGTAACCAAGGTCTTGTTACTTTCCCCTGAAACTTATCAAACTATCTTGTAGATACTTTGTTTGAAAAGCATGATTAGAACCATATACCACTAAGAAAAATATTCTAACCTTTTCATAAATAAATTCCCATCTTATTTTCATCACTTGCATTTCAACTTTAAAAACTTCAATATCCACCACATTAGGTTCATAGCCTATTATTATTCTCCTAAAAACTTGAGCTTGGTGATTAGTAATAAACCTCCACTTAGGCCCCAATTTGTTAAGAGTCACAAAATGCTTTAGTTAAACCTTTGTTTCCAAGAGAACAAAAATCCATAGATTTACATTATGGAGAAAATCCCTTACAGCTGATAGCTTTTTAGGGTAGTTAATCCCGCTAACATTCCATATAATAAATTTCATTTATCTAGAACTTTAATTTTGGAGCCCTTACCTTTTCTCCTATTATATTTCCTTCTTTTAACCAACTAGAATTCACCACCATCAACCTTGTCATCACTAATCACACTAGGAGAGGAAAGACTGCTATCAAATTGCTTAGGTGGTTCCTTTGTAGTAAAATTTTAATCCAAACTGTCCTGCTTGTCTTCCACAACTGACAAATTTTGGACATTTAAACTATTGACTCTTATAAGCCCGTCCTTAGAAGAAGGAGTTGAACATCTAAGTGGCTCTTGGTGCTAAACATGGTTCTACATCATTTCCTCCACTAATTGATGAAAATCACCCCTTTGAAACACCCAACCAATAGGTATCCACCTTTTACCTCGAGAATTGAGTGAGAGTTTCCACCAATAGTGAACCACCGCATTATCTTCATATAATACCCTATTAGATGCCAATCTCGTGATTGGAATAACTTTTGTCTATTTTGCAAATTTCCATAATAATACGCATCCTAACATAACCAATGCTCTTCCATTTAGTTGTGTTGTCATCCATGCTTATGAGGTAGTTATATATTTTTTAGGCCATCAAAGTTACCAACTATATGTTCAAAAATGTCATATGTGAGCATAGATGACTCAAACTCACCATAATTCATTGATTGGTTTATTCAAATTCTATTTTTATTGTATTTCTTTATTTTAGTTTATGATCTTAATTTCTATTAAAATTTTTGAAATTTTGTTTATTTATTAATGTTAATTTTTATTGTTAACAATAGCAAAATATAAAAATAACTAGATTTTATCAATTAACTTAATTATTGTGTTTCAAAATTTTAGGTAACTTTGATTAATTAATAGTAATAATAACCCTGTACTATTTTTATTGAAAATAAACAATTATAAATTTAAAATTATAAAACATTTCATTTCAAAAATAAAATTTATTTATTAAGATTGATAAAATATAGATCTTAATTTATTAGTTAAAATAAGTTCTACTTTTAAAAACATTTATTTATTAAATAATTACTTTTAATTTTTAAAATCATTTGAATTTTAAAATAATTATTAATTTTGGAAATGGTTCTATTTAAAATTTTCTATTAATAAAATTTTGAAATATTTTCTAAAAATACTTTTAGTTATTATTGAGTAACTAAATAATTATGGTCATAGATTTTCATTAATAGTTAATGTTATCTCTAAAGGTGAAAGACGTACATAAAATTTATGTGGTTCAACCATAAGTTATATATCCACAGATAGAAATTACCAAATGAATGTTATTCCTTAATTTGAATATTTCATAATTTTAAATTGTGCCAAATTATTTAATTGTAAGATGTATATTTCATAATTTTAAATTGTAACAAATTATTTAATTGTAAGATGTAGAATATTCTTTATACTAAAAGAATATAATAGTAAGAATACCATATATATGATGTCCAAGATGTACATCATATTTGAATTAAATTAAGCATTAAACATGTAATATGACTCTTTTCAAAAATCAACATTCCTAATATAATGCTGAGGTATACTAAATTCTAAATATATTTGTTTATAGCAGGCATGATGGAAGATGCCTTGTGATACTAGAAAATATAATCTACTCCTTTGCAATATACAAGCCTATTTTTTGACATCGATAAGTTTGGACCAATATTAAAAGTTTCATATCATACCGGCTAGAAAACAGTACAAAACTTTGTTAAAAGATACCGGTCATTGGTATAGATTGATATCGGTGATTTTGAATGATACCGGCAGGTACCATAGGTATTTAAAATACCAATCAAATATCAGTCGGTACTATAAATTTTGAAAAATTAGGGAACCATTTTGTAAAGAAAAAACTTAACCCACCCTCTTTTCCCCGATTATTTGCATCTACTACTCTCTCTTGCAGTCTCACTCAGTCACTCTCTCTCTTTTCAGTACCATAAATTTTGAAAAGTTAGGGGATCATTTTGTAAAAAAAAACCTTAACCCATCCCCTTCCCCCAATTATTAGCTTATGCTACTCTCTCTCATAGTTTCACTCAGTTACTCTTTCTTTTCGGTACCATAAATTTTGAAAAGATGTGGGACCATTTTGTAAAAAAGAGAAAACTTAACCCACCCCCTTTCCCCTGATTGTCTGCTTCTGCTACTCTCTCTTACACTCTCACTCAGTCACTCTCTCTCTTTTTGATACCATAAATTTTGAAAAGATTGGGGACCATTTTACAAGAAAAAAACTTAATCCATCATATTCCCCCTGATTATCTGCTTATGCTACTCTCTCTCGTAGTCTCAATCAGTCACTCTCTCTCTCTTTTGGTTATCATCTCTGGCAGTAACTCTCCTTTCCCTCTCTGACGACTGTCCTCACTGACTACTACCCACCATCGCACCACACATCTCCACCACCATCTTCCCCATGCATCTCCACATATGGGAACACACATATTGCAGGAGAAAGTAGACAGTGAGAGAGAGAGATGATGAAGAAAGAGAGCACCTTTCTATTATGGTAGTCGATCCATTTGAAAACTTGGAAGTTTCGCTCCCATCGCTTGAGAGATGTAGGACATATATGAGGAATAAGGGAGGAAAAAATTAAAGAAAGTTCTGGACTTGGGGAAATGCCTTTCATGATATAGGTGAGTTTTCTTTTTGAAACAACATATGACACGTAGCTCTATTTGGAGATTATCTGTGTTGGTCTATGATGCTTGGATTGCTTATTTTTAAAGCATGTACACTTTTCTAATTTCATTAATAACCTATAAATTTTCAAAAAAAAGATGCTACAAAATACGTACTGATGGATGTATTTATGCAGAATTTAAAGAACTAGGATTTTTTGTGATAGTAACCCTTTTATTGGAAGACCATAAATTTGGAGTGCATTATAGTTTCAAAAAAAATTAAGGACCATATTATAAATTAAAAAAATCATCCTAAATGGTACACGGTATTAATCGGTACTGGTACAGTACCGTACTAGAACCAAATTTGATACCAATACCGATACAATATTTATCACATTGGTTTGGAAATTTATTATTTGTACTTTGAGCTCTCTCAAATAAATCCAGCTATTCTTTGGCACTTCTTTCACTTTATCTTTGCAATATATTTCCTCTGTCTCATTCTTATCATTCAATCCCCATAATTGAAATCTGAAGTTTGGACATTTGAAAGGATGGTTCATCAACCTTACCCACTATACATTTCCAAATAAGCAGGGACAAAAGCAAACATAAAGTAAGAAAAAAGAGGACACCCGTAATCTAAATGATCTAAACTCCCCATCATTTTCTCAACTTCCTAAAACTAAGATATAACTTAAACATCAAAATGATAACATCGGAAGGACCTTTGATGTAAGGCCCCAAAATATACCCTAGATGAAATGTTACATATTTATGGCAATACACATATGATTGGCTTGTTCTTTGGAGTTGGAATTTAGAATTAAACATTTGAGGGAATTTTAAACTTGATAGTATGTATTAATACAAGTGTTATGAGATTTTAATTGGCATGAATATGTGTTAAGATGATGAGAATTGAATGATGGAAAAATGATGGTCACATGCTAATTTTGGTTTAACTACTGAGCAGACTTCGGTAGTTCATCTATATCTTGACCTGTACACATCAAAATTGGATGATTTTAAATTAAGATGAACCTAGATACATTTATCTACAACTTTTATGAAGGAACCTAAATCTGATTCTACCTCTAGGAGTTTTGAATTCTGGTTTGAAGTTAAGTTCTAGTTGATGTCCTTGTTTCAAATAGCCTGTAGTTTTTGGGGTATAACTCTCGATATAATTAACCAAATTGCATGAAATTTATGTAATTAGAAAATTAAGAAATAGGGGAATAAAATTAATTGATAAGATTATAGGCAAATGTGGGAATTTAAGAAAGAAGAAGGACCAATACGCAAATTTTCCTAATGTTAACTCATAGACCAATAAGATTAAAACATGTGTGTCCAATGTAATCGTAACACATGGTCCAATAAAATTATAACACATAGTCCAATAGAATTTTAACACATGGTCCAATAGCATTTCAACACATGGTCCAATAAAATTGTAACATGTGGTCCAATAGGATTGTAACACATGGTCCCATAGGATTGTGACATGTGGACCAATGAGATTGAAACATGTGTCTAAGACTAGAACATTCTTGAAAAGGCATATGGAGAGGGGAGATGCACGAAACTTTGAGATTTTAACTTCATCTTTTCTCCTATCCACTTCACCTTCTTCATCCCATCATTTTTCACTTGGTGATTCAAAGCAAAACTAAAGAGAAAGGGAAGGAAAAGCATTAGAAGAACTACTTTGTCAATTTTAAGGTTTGGGATTCTACTCAGATGGTTTATGTTTTGTGTATGATTGAATGGATATAAAGATTCATTTGGATGTGGAATTGTTTCTGGGATGTTGACTTCTTGTTATTTTCGAGCTATCTTGGATGGAATTGGTTGAAGATGACAAGGAACAATGTGTAGTCAAATTTTGTCTAGGGTTTGTTTGAGGAAGTCATATTGTTTGAGCCATAACTCAGTCTAAAGACCCCGAAATTGTGTGATTTTAGTTGCATATGAAACCTAAGACATAGATCTAAATATTCTAGAAGAGACTTTAACTTAATTCTAGCTCTATGACCTTGGAAAATGAGATAAAAAAAGGTGACCTGATGCTGCCCCGTTTTGGAGTAGCTTATGGTAAATTGTTTGTATCTCATGATTTAGATGTCCAAATGGTCTGATTGTTAGTTCTATAGAAACTTAAGACATAGTGGAACAAGAAGAAAGTGTTGCCTAGAAACCTCAATTTTTGACCTAAAAATATGTCCTGTGAAACTAACTGTTTAGAGATTTCGGGTCCCTTATCCCACAATTGTGAGAAATGATTAGGAAGGTGAAAACAAATGGGATTTTGTGCAATTGATAACTATATAAGGTTAATTGAGTAATAGTTGGTTTAATTATGCATGATTAATTGAGATGATAATGTAAAGAATGTATGGTGTACAATGTTGAATTGCTTGGAGTGTTCATGAATGAATGAATTCCAAAGGCTTATATATTATGAACTGAATATGGATGTATGTGAATTGGAAATTTCTCCGATAATATTGTGATAATACCGGACCATCAGTTGTCTGAAGAGTTTGACAGTTGGGATTGTATGGCAGTGTCTTCTAATTGTGTGCTTATACAAAATGTGTGATGACTCAACACTTCTATTGATGTATAATTGCACACAATTGTATTCATAAGGTATGTTATATTTGATCAAATGCCAATGAATAAGTCATTTGGAGCAAAATAGAATAAAGACATATTGTACTTTATCTTTTGCATAAAATTTTGGAATCTAAAATGGTTTGTTTTAAAACTGTTAAGTCCTAGATATGGGTAAATAGGCATGCCTAGAAGGATCTGCAGCTGCTCCTGTGACACTTCGGCGTCTCCTGTTACTGACACGTCGGTGTCTCCTGTTACTGACACGTCGGTGTCTCCTGTTACTGACACTTCGGTGTCTCCTGTTATTGAGAAATAAGTCTCTCCTGTTCTGTGATACTGATCACGGTATCTCCTGTATTAGTCTAGTTACCCACTTCTGTATAAAGGATTAACAGACTAACTTATTTTGTATTCTATTATATGCTCAATTTTGATATAAATAACCTTTGATCTGAAACATCTGAGTTCTATTTTGAAATAAGCAAATTCTGTTTGTTACAGACAAGTTTTGCTCTGATATGTTAAAATTAAAATTTTGAAATTGGTGAGTTTTGTGCTGAAGTAAATGTGTGACCTATTCTGATATGTTCTGTCTTGTTTTGAGATTCACAATATTTTGGTTCAGTTTGGAAATAGATAAGTAAACACTGCTTATTATCTGATGTGATTTTGAATATGTGAATGTTTGGATGATTGCTTGAAACAGTTGTCAACCTATATCCTGTTTAGTTTATTTTTTTCCCTCATTAAGCTTTATGCTTAGCACGGTAGTTTTGTCCCGTGTAGGTTCAGATAGGAAGGTTTGAAGACTGGGACACTAGCAACCGCAGTGGCCATGAAGATTGTGTTTTGTTTTAGAAATGTCCAGTTTTTGTTAGTTGTTCTTTAATGTAATGAGATATGTTGTATTTTGTTCTTTGCTTAATGGTTTGTAAAAACCTTAATACATTTAAGAATTGGATTAAGGCTTGTATGAATTAAGTATAATGTGTATGTTATGTTTTGAGTATGACCCAATCAATAATGAATGAAATGTATGCTTCTTGAGTCTCTAGAAATGCTTTAGTATGTAATGGATTACTTGGGTTCTGTTTTGTGTAGCATTTGCATTTCCTACCAGGGGATATATGAGTGTTACAAATAGCAATTAATAAGTCACACATGATATTCGTTTTTTACTTTTTACTTAGATATTATAATATTTGTATTTACTTTGTATATTTTACCCATTTATAACAAAAACAATATACTATACATTTCCTAAATTTTTTATTTTTTCATTCCAAATTTTCACTCACTAATTTTGCTAATTCATTTCTAATATTCTAACTTATATTATACATTTTAAATTTAAAATATTTATAATTTTATCACAAAATTTTAAATTACACAATATTCATTTATACATTAAATAATATAACATGTTACACCTAGTAAGTTTTTAATTTCGTTATTTTAATTAACGAAAATATTTAATTGATTATAAAAATGTTTTAACTTATTTTGTTTCAGTCACGAACATGACTTAATAAGTCATGGGTGATAGATATTTTTTACTTTTTACTTTGATATTATATTATTTGTATTTACTTTGTATATTTAATCCATTTATAAAAAATACATTACACTATATATTTCCTAAATTTTTTATTTTTCCATTCCAAATTTTACTAAATAATTTAACTAATTCAATTTTAATATTCTAACTTATATATTTTTAAAATAACAAATTTTAACCTTGTTAATTCCTTTCTCAGTATACATTTCAAATTTTAAATATTTATAATTTTATTACAAAATTTAAATTACACAATATTTATTTATACATTAAATAATATAACATGTTTAGAAATACTCTAATAACCAAATTAAGTATAAATACTCCTAAAATTAAATTAAGCGGAATGTGCAGCGTCCATCTGCTGGTTCTTTTACTAATAATGATGGTACGTTGGATTCTTTGTTACAGCTCATGTTCCAAACTTCCAAGAAGTCAACAATTTAGTTTAAAAAGAAGATGCTTATGATAATTCAATGATAGGATCTTTTGATGTTGGACCACAATAATTTGATTATATTTGAAACTGTTAAATATTAAAAATTGAGCAATGAGTGAATTCCGGATCGTGTCTGGATTCCGGACTTCACTTCACTCGTTTTATTCATTGCTCAACTTTTAACGTTCTTGCTCATTCGATGGTCCATGCTATATGAATTTTGAATTTTAAAATATAAACTTCTGAATATTTGCATGTTCTACATATTCTTATTTTTAGTTAGCATCCTTTCAAGTTAACAAAGTGAGTTATTAAAATATAAACTTCTTAAAATTGTTTCTTATTTAAGTTAAGAATGACTACTTTTAAGAACTAATCTGTTTCTTTAAAAAATATTTATAGTTTAATATTTAAAAAATCAAATATTTTATTAAAATTTATTTTTAAATTTTATGAAAATAAGACCTATTAATATTTTAATTTTGTTAAATTTTTAGTAAAAAATAAATAAAGGAGATGCACGTGATTATTTAATAAAATATAAAACTTTTTAAAATATTAATCTGAAAAACTATTAAAGAAAGACTTATGCAACGTAAAGTAATAGTTGTTTTTTTTTAATTTTGTTTATTAATGATGATATGAACATGGAATAGTAACTGAATAAGTTTGGATCTATGTGTTAAAAGCTTTGTATATTTCTATTTTATTGACCCAGAATTTGCTACGAAAAAGTTCTTTCCTAGCCTTCACTTTCATTCCCCTTCTCATCAATCACAATCAGTTTGAACTTCTGATAATGGAGATTCAATTTCAGCATCATCACGTCTTGACCTTTTGTGATCAAAACAAGGAGAATTTCTCCCATAT
>JANIIA010082989.1:0-28085 GCA_027478495.1 Erythroxylum alaternifolium
TATATGCATAATATACATATGTTGTAAATATGAAAAATAAAATAAAAAATTTTATAATTTATTAATTTTAAAAAATAAAACAACAAAATTTTAAATTTATTTTTTAAAATTTTTATTTTAAAATTTCTGGCCAAAACGGCCCGCGGGCGGCCCGTGGCCCGGGCGGGCTAGGCGTCCTGGGCCTGGGCCTCTCCGCGGGCCGCCACTTCGGCCGACCATTTCGGCCCGCATGGGCCGGCCCTCCCAAGTCGTGGGCCGAAATGGCCCGAGGGAAATTTTCAATGGGACGGCTCGGGCCCAGCCCGGCCTATTGACATCCCTACATGTGGTTATCTTATAATTTTAATGTCTCTTTTACTTGGTACTTTGTGAATGCTTTTGATTAACCCTTTACCATACCTTACCTTTTGAACCTAGCCCCATTACAAACCATAATAAAGTCCTTATGATCTATGAGCTAATGTAATTCGAATGAAGAATAACTGGTGAATTTGCAAGCCTATGGTAGTGCAACCTGTTAGAGGGAGATTTGAAAGAAACACTTTTACCTCAAACACTTGAGTGTAAGAGAGAAATTTGTGAGAAGAATTCACTTTAGTTTCATGCTTGCTTTTTGAACAAAGATGTCATATTTTGACTTCGTTTATATATATCGGTGAAAAGTGATTATGATGTATGTGTAACCTAAGTCTTACAGGCCCAAGTTAATAGAATGCATACACTTAATCTTATGAAGGATGAATTGATGGAGTGTAGTGGTTTGTCATGTTTGCTTGAGGGCGAGCAAAAGTTTGGTGTGGGGGAATTTGTTAAGCTTTCATTTTGCATTTATTTGATATATAAATCTCTCTCATTTGTTAGAATTATTGTTCAAAATTTATGGATTTGTGTCTTTATTGTTTTCAGATGATTTCCAACACTTGAGAGATGAAATTGAGTTAAAAAGATGCAAAAGAAACAATGAAATATGAAATTCCAGGTTGGCAGCAAATTCATGACTAGACGTGGCCACGTGTAAGGATGAAAAAAAAAATCGGCAGATCTGCTTTTAATTTTAAATCTGATTCGTTCTAGATTCTCATAATCTTTTAAGATCAGATTGATAGAGATTCACAATCTGAACTCGTGGAAGATGTGATCTGCAAGAGAGGATGGAAAAGGAAGGGATCGGGAGGCATTAAAAGGGAAAAAATGTTACTGTTCACGTTGCACTACTTTAGGAGTAGTTTACATTTTCTACATTCTTTTCTTCTTATTTTCTCGACAGCCATAGGAGTTTTTCATTTTCTGCAGTATTTTTCTAAATATTTTTGGATTTTCTAGAAAGACCTGGGATGGAGACAATGTGTTTTATTATTTCTTTGATTTTCACTTTCACTATGAGTAGCTGAATCCCTTTTCTTGGTTGAGGGGAACCATGTTATCATCTATTATATCTGAGATGTTTCAGTAAAGTTTATTTTGTTGATGAACATTGAGTGTCTTCCGAATTACTTTTTCTAATTAAATTGATTGATTTCTAGGTGCGCAACTAGGAATTGATTCGTTTAATAGCTAGATTATGAAATATGATGTTCAGTTTTGTTAATCACAAGTGGCGATTAGGATTACCTTCTTTAAGTTAGAGTCAGAAATTTTAAGAAGATATTCATCTTGATTAATTGCATGACGTACATGTATTATCTTATTCATTGGTTTCTTAATTCTTAATGCTATCAATCAATTAAACTTACAATCATATCTAGGTTATTGGTTGATAAGAATGTGTAGAATACATGTTTCTATTCATTTACACTTACAAGAAAACATCCCCCAATGAATGATTATTGGTGAATTGAATTTTATATCCAGGATCCATTTTAGTGTGATAACATCGGTGACCTGAAATCAAAGTTTGTCTATTAAATTTTCAGATCTAATTACTTTTGTCAATTTTCAATTTTTGTTATTTCTACATTCTTAATTTTATGTGAATTGAAAATCCCCCTTTTTGTTACTTTATTTTAGTTTTGAACTTATAAACTATTTACTATTAAAATTCCTCGTAAGAATAATACCCACTTTCTACTACTACGTTAATTTCTATTAACGAAAGTTGGTTTCTTTTTAATTTGGTTGTAGGTGATAACAGTACCAAATTTTGGCGCTGTTGTTGGGGAATTTTTAACGATGTATGTACGCTACACGTTCAAATCAATCTGAAAATTTGCAGTACAATTTTGAAATTGTGAAAATAGTGAAAGCACTATGGAAATAGACGAAACAATAATGACAAGTGCAGAAAATGGAACGGATGGTAGCAAACCGCACCCTTGGCGAACTAGTCGCGCCCACGGACGCTCAACAGCCCCAGTACATTAATTTTCCAAATTTAGGTGATAATAATACTTTTGAATTAAAATCTAGACTAATTCATTTATTACCTATTTTCAAGGGTCTACTAGGAGAAGATCCGTAAAAACACTTGAAGGAATTCGATGTAGTTTACATGGGAATGAAGCCGATGAATGTTACGGAATAGTAGATTAATCTAAGAGCCTTCCTATTTTCTCTCAAGGATGATGCCCAAGATTGGCTGTGCTATTCAGCTAGAGAAAACGTGAAAACATGGGCTAAAATGAAGAGGCTTTTCTTCGAAAAATATTTTCCAGCATCAAGAGCAGCCAATATTCGAAAGGAAATTTGCTGAATTGGACAACATACAGGAGAACCACTCTACGAGTATTAGGAAAGATTTAAGAAACTTTATGCTAGCTGTCCACACCACCAAATAACCGACCAGCTATTAATCCAATACTTCTACGAAGGCCTTTCGCTCACTGATAGGAGTATGATTGACGCTGCAAGTGGTGGTGCCTTATTTGACAAGACGCCAGCGGCCGCAAGGGAATTGATCGCGAACATGCCTTCCAACACTCAACAATTCGGAATACGTACTGGGTATGGATCAAAAAGCATGAATGAAGTAAACTTGGCCACGTTAGAGAAAAGATTGGATAACCTTACTTCTTTGGTGCAGCAAATCGCGGTTACGAAGAAGGAAGAAGCAAAGGTGTGTGGAATATGTTCAATGTTAGGACTTTCTACTGATGCATGTCCAGTTTTGCAAAATGAAAACACAGAACATGTGAATGCCATGGGAGGTTTTGCTGGACTGAGTCAAAGAAAATACGACCCATGTTATAACACCTACAATCTGGGATGGCGCGATCACCCAAATTTGCATTATGGAAATCCTCAAGGGTAGCAAGCAACCACAAATTTCCAGCAATATAAACAACTTTATATGCCTCAGCAAAATCAAAATACAATATATAATTCTGAAGGTAAGTCTTCTTTGGAAGATATAGTGCAGACTTTGGCTACTAACACTTTGATGTTTTAGCATAGTACTGAAGCAAGTATTCGAAATATTGAGAATCAATAACGAAACATCAAAAATTAAATAAGCCAAATGGTAATTGCCATAAATTGATTGGAAGCGTGAACCTCTGTAAATTTTCCAGCACAGCCGAAGATCAATCCTAAACAAAGTGCGAAGGCTATCATGCTACGAAGTGGTAAGGAATTGCAAGACTCACTTCCGAAGAATTCCATGAGAGAAGTAGAAGAAGAAATCACACAAAAGGCACCCTTATAACTAGAGATGACACAAAACAAACTAAAGAATATAGTGATTCTGCCCCCTTTTTCAGGTCGATTTGTCAAAGCAAAGAAGGAAGAGCAAAAGAAGGAAATTTAGGAGACTTTCTAAAAAGTTCAGGTAAATATTCCTCTTCATGATGTAATTAAACAGATTCTATAGTATGCTAAATTCCTTAAGGAGCTTTGCACTTCAAAAAGGAAATTAAAATTTAATGAGAAAGTGCAATTGGGGGAGAACGTTTCAGCAATTTTGCAAAAGAAAAAGCTTGCACCCAAATGTCAAGACCCAAGTATGTTTACTATCCCATGTCAAATTGATGATTTGCGAATTGAAAGAGTCATATTAGATTTAGGTGCGTCCATAAATTTCATGCCATATGATGTGTACAAATCTTTAAATGTTGGACCTCTTAAAGAAACTAATGTAGTGATTCAATTAGTAGATCGCTCAAATGCTTACCCGAAAGGTGTATTAGAAGACATTTTGGTTCACGTAGGAAATATGCTTGTTTTGACTGCTTTTTATTTTTTACAGATAGACACCGATGATACATCTTCTTCCACTCAGATTTTATTCAGAAGGCTATTTTTGAAAATGACTAGAACAAAAATAGATGTTTATAATGGATCTTTAATAATGGAATTTGGTGGTGAATTAATTAAGTTCAATATTTACAATACTATGAGAATTCCAGATGATGAACAACCTATTGTTTCTGTGAATTTTATTGACACATGGGTGTAGGATAATTTGATTTTGGATGACAAAGATGAGTTTGGTATGATCTTGGAAGAAGAAAACGCACCATGGTGGAAGGATGGCCTAGAAACGTTGTTTTCTAGTAATCAAATGGAGACATCTGTGCGTGGGGAGACCACAGAACCACTACTCCAGCAGCTAACGTGCGTGGAGATGTCTAGAAGTAATGCCAAGTTGCTGCCGTCATTAATCAACCCACCAATATTAAAGTTGAAGAGCTTGCCTAGTCATTTGAAGTACACCTTTTTAGGTGAGAAAAATACATTGCCTCTTATTATTTCAAATCAACTTTCGAATGTGCAGGAAATTCAGCTGGTTAATGTATTAAAATAAAATAAAGAAGCTTTCGGTTAGACAGTGGCTGATTTGAAAGGTATTAGTCCCGCTATTTGCATGCACCGAATTTTGATGGAAGATGAAGCGAAGGAAGTGAGGTAACCCCATCATCATCTAAATCCACCCATGATGGAAGTCATGAAGAAAGGAATTTTGAAGCTTCTTGACGTTGGCATTATTTATCCAATTTTGAATAGTAATTGGGTAAGTCCGATCCAGGTAGTTCCAAAGAAAACTTGTGTGACTATGATTGAAAATAGCAACAGTGAGTTAATACCAACTCTTGTTCAAAATGGTTAGAGGGTATGCATAAATTATAGGAAGCTTAATTTAGTTACTAGAAAAGATCATTTTTTGCTTCCATTTACTAATCAAATGCTTGAAAGACTTGCAGGTAAATCTCACTATTGTTGTTCAGATGGCTATTCAGGATACCACCATATTTTGGTAGCACCCAAGGATCAAGAGAAGACAACCTTTACATGTCCATTCGGCACCTTTGTTTAATGAAGAATGCCATTTGGATTGTGTAACGCACCCGCTACATTTCAACGGTGTATGGTAAGTATTTTCTCTAATCTTGTGAAAAATTGCATGAAAATTTTTATGGATGATTTCACGGTCTTTGGAGAGTCTTTTGAAACATGCATTGTCAATCTTGAAAAAGTGCCTAAACGTTGCATTGAAACTAATTTGGTTCTAAATTATGAAAAATGTCATTTCATAGTTGATCAAGGCATAATTTTGGGTCATACTGTTTTTTCGAAAGGGATTGAAGTCGATAGGGTTAAGATAGATGTTATTCTATCTTTATCTTACTCCATGACTGTGCAAGAAATTTGTTCTTTTCTTAGCGACTTAGCATTCTATCAGCGATTTATCAAGGACTTCTCCAAAATTGCATAACCCATGTGTAGACTACTCCAAAAGATGTGAGGATTGATTTCGATAAGCCGTGTAAAAGAGCATTTGATAAACTTAAAGAACATCTCACTACAACTCTGATTATTCAGCCACCAAAATGGGACATGCCATTTGAGTTGATGTGCAATGCTTCAAATTATACAGTTGGTGTCGTACTGGGCGAAAAAGTAGACAAGGTACCTCATGTTATTTAGTATGCGTCCATGACACTTAATGATGCCTAGAAAAACTATTTTATGGCAGAGAAGGAGTTTTTAACAGTCGTCTTTAGATTGAAGAAGTTTCAGTCATGCCTGTTGAGACAAAGGTGATCATATATTCAGATCGTGCAGCTCTGAAGTATTTGGTGAATAAGAAAGAAGCCAAGCTGAGATTGATTCGATGGATTTTACTACTTCAAGAATTTGATTTGGAAATCTGCAACAAGAAAGGAGCTAAAAATTTGGTGGCCGGTCATTTAAGTAGGATCAATCTGAGTACCACATCTGATGTTCTTTATGACAAATTTTCAGATGAAAGCCTCTACGCAATTCAATAGGTAATTCTATGGTATGCAGACATAGTAAACTATTTGGTGACTAAGTCTTTACCTAGCGACTTATCTGTGTGTGGGGGACATTTTGTTCCCAAAAGGACTGCCCAAAAAATTCTTGAATGTGGACTATTTTGGCCTAAGTTGTTTTATGACTCTTACATATTTTGCAAGTCTTGCGATCGTTGTCAAAGAATAGGTAACTTAGGACTGAGGAATCAAATGCCACTCACGAATATCCTAGTATGTGAGATTTTTGATGTTTGGGGAATAGACTTTATGGGTCCTTTCCCGTCTTCCTTTGATAAGAACTACATTTTGCTAGCTATGGACTATGTTTCAAAAGGGGTAGAAGCTAAGGCTACTTAATCTGACGATGCTAAAACTGTTATAGATTTTGTTAAATCTAATAGTTCTGTCAAGTTCGGAATGCCTTGTGCTATTATTAGCGATCGAGAAACCCACTTCTGCAACAAGTTTTTTAGGATTTAATGAAGAAATGTGGTATCACACAACGAGTCTCTACAACCTATCATCCGTAAACAAATGGATAAGCTGAAGTTTCCAGCAAGGAGATCAAATCCATACTGCAAAAAGTGGTGAATCCAAACCGAAAAGATTAAAACCTACTATTGGACGATGCTTTATGGGCATACCATATTTCGTACAAGACTCCAATTGACGTGTTACCTTATAGATTAGTTTTCTGTAAGCCTTGTCATTTACCTATGGAAATAAATCATAGAGCTTATTGAACTGTGAAATAGTTAAACATGGATTGGGGGGAAGTTAGTAGCAATAGGAAATTGCAACTATAAGAGTTAAAGGAAATTCGTAATGAAGCTTATGAAAATGTGAAAATTTATAAGGATAAAACTAAAACTTTTCATGATAAAATGATTTCTAGGAAACAATTTTCAATTGGACAAAAAGTTCTTCTTTATCATTTAAAGCTTAAGTTATTTCCTGGGGAATTACAATCTTGTTGGTTGGACCGTTTATTGTTACTAATGTTTTTCCTCATGGTGCAGTAGAAATTCAGAGTTTAGATACCTCTAAGGTATTTAAAGTTAACAGGCACCTCCTGAATCCATATTATGAAAAAATTTTTGGTTGAGCAAGTGGAAGAAATAAAGTTGGTATTCCCAACCTATTTCTAATCGGGTAAGTAAAAGAATATGTCTAGTTAAATATTTTAAAGAAGCACATTCGGGGAAACCTGTAAAATTTTCAGGTTTGTCTATATTTTTATTTTTCATTAGCTTTTATTTTTATTTTTATTAGGTTTATTTTAATTCTCTTTTATTAAAAAAATGAAATTTTCATCCTTACCGCCACGCCCAATTTTTCCTTCTCTCTTTTCTCTCCTTTTCTTTTACTTAGCTTTTCTCACATCGTGTTTCATTGCAGCCACCACACATCCATCCTCGTCTCCTAAACACTAAATCACAATCTCCTTACATTAACCCACGTCCTAACCCTATTCTTTACCGAAAACCCACCACCCCTAACTTGCGATTTTCTTGTCTTTAAAAATTGCAGTCCTATGCTTCATGGAAATTGACACTATGTCAACAATCAAAAGTAAATCGTGAAGATTAGCCAACCCATCACCTAAAGAGAGAAAGAAGTAAGGGACGGTAGTAGAGAGTGGTAAAAAGGAATACAGAAGAGAGTTGTGTGGTGATAGAAGAGAAAAGAGTTGCAGCAGAACAAAATAGAAAAGTTGCGGCAGAATAAAGAGAAGAGGAGGGTGAATAGAAAGGAGGAGCTTATGGCAGAGAGAAGAGTAGTGGGAAAGGGAGGGAAAGGCAACATACCCACTAAGTGCTTAATAAATTGTCACAGCACACACCAAGCCCTCTTAAGTCTGTCCACCAGCCCAGCTTCATGCCTCCTAGACATTCCAGTCATCTCAATACCCTACGACTCACCAAACAATTACAGCAACAACTAACGATAAGGGAAACACAGGAACTTGAACAAGAAGAACCAGATTTTGCGGACGACGAATAGAATGTGGAACCAGACAGTGTCGTGATTTCTACTGCAACACGCAGCCGCAGCAGAAAAGGTAAAAATGTTGTTTTTCATAGTAGGTTGCAATTAACAGTTGATACATTTAACTTGTTTCAAAGAAAAAGTGAGCAGAATCGATTTGAAATTTTTTGTGATAAGCATATCAATCCTTTTAAGTTTATACATGATGAAGCATTGACAACTTTAAATATTCGTTCTGAAATTTAACATTATGTGAACAAAATGGGTTGGATACATTATATTAATGTTCGGTACCCTGCATATATGGAATGGACTAGGGAATTTTATGCCACTTTTCGTTTGAAAATAGATGATCCAAATTTCATCTTGTTTGTACCTGGCGTAATCGAGTGTAGGCTTATAAATCAGTGGCATTCATTTTCTGTTACTTCATTTTGTGCAACAATGAAATTTGTGACAAAATCTGTGGCTAAAAGTGATGCATTTTTAAATAGTTGTTGTGATTATGTGCCTAAATTTGATCCATATACACTGTCGTTAGAACGGTCTGTTGATTCTGAGAGATATAACCCTTACACTTCCAAAAGTTCTTTTCTTCGCAAACCAGCTTTAATGTACTTACATCGTTTTCTAGTTTACAATTTTTTTGGTCATCGACAAACTGCTGGTGTCTTATCAAAAGCTGAATTCTTCTTTATATGGTGCATGGAAAATGATGTCTCAATTAATTTGGGTTTTTGGATGCTCACTCAAATGCATTCCATATTGAAAAAGCAAAATCCAACTTTAATCTTAGGCTCATTCATCACTCAACTTGCTGTTAATGTTGGAGTTTTGGATGTTGATAACAGTAACCTCACAGTTGCTTGTGAGATGGAACCATTGACTTGTGAGTGTTTGTACAAGATGGGACTTGTAGTTACTGATGAAGCTTATGCATACACATTTACCCCATCTAGACCAGCTGTACAACCTCCTCCTCGTCCCCATTGGCGAAGAAGAAGAATTACCACTACAAACATCTCTACAAGCACAATGACACAACAGTCAGCTCCTATTGCAACACATCCTTCTGTGAGTGATCCGACTATTTTAGCACTCCTACAATGCATGGAAAGTAGATTGGACAGATTAGAGATAAACCAGCTCGTTTTCTTCAAACAACAGAGATTCCAGCCTCCACATCTGCCAACACCATGAATTCGGATTTCAACGAAATAGAGAAGCATTCTTTTCGCTCTTTTTTTATATTTTTGCTTTTTTATTCTTATGTTATAACATTGAGGACAATGTTGGTCTAGGTGTGGGGGAAAGAATTGGATTATATGTGTGCGCGTGCGCCCCTATTTTTGACTTTTGTGTGTGATTTTTTTAGTTCTTGCATGATTATTATGCATGTTAAGCCTTCAAGCTTTATAGTATTAGTTTGGATGAGATTGAATGCATGCATGAAATTAAATTGGGCTAGATCGTACGAATCCATTAACACAAATAGTTCATGGTAGAAAATCAAGTTATTTAGGACCTGGAGAAGTGACAGGACGAACTGCTAATTTTCGGATATGAGATATCCATCCTAGTCACTATGGACGCATCGTGAATCATACGGATTGATTACAATAGCCGATCTTGTAAACTTAGTCAAAATTTTGACTTTTGAGTGATGAGGTAATTGTGAAATTAAGGTGAATTCTTGAATTAAAATTGTGAGTGGAATTGAGATTTAATGACATCATCTTTATTTCATTCTATTTCTTTGTATTGTGTGACGCTCCTCTAATCAGGTTTTCCTTCAGAACTTGCACTGAATCGGATTGAAATTGTCTGATTACATGGTTTATAGAAATGATTAAGGCTTTCTTTGTTTTTACACCCTTTAGCTTAAAAATTACCCACCTGGTTATTTTCCATTTGAAAACACTTTTAAGCCTTTAACCTTGTTTTTCAATCAATCACATTACATTGAAACCTAAAATCCCCATTAGCCTTACCCTATCACAAGTTGAATGAAGTATTGAGTAATTTGGGACTTTTGTTATATATTGCGTTTTGAGATATTTTTATAGGTACTTCTACTCATATGTTTGTTAAATTATACTGTTATTATTTTCTTTTGTTTTTATTGTTCTCCCTTGTTCTTAGCATTAACCATGTAAAAAAAGGAAAAAGAAAAAAAAAGAATAAAGCATAGTAGCATTAGTTAGTAATGAGTAGTTGTAATCCTTTGTATTCATGTGTTTATCTCAAAATTTTAATGTCCCTTTTACTTGATACTTTGTGAATACTTGTGATTAACCCTTTACCATTTTTCTTACCTTACCTTTGGACCTAGCCCCATTACAACCCATAATAAAGTCCTTATGATCTATGAGCTCGTGTAATTCGAATGAATGATAACCAGTGAATTTGCAAGCCTATGGTAGTGCAATCTGTTAGAGAGAGATTTGAGAGAGACACTTTGACCTCAAACACTTGAGTGTAAAAGGGAAATCTGTGAGAAGAATTCACTTTGGTTTCGTACTTGCTTTTTGAACAAAGATGTCTTATTTTAACTTTGTTTATGTGCATCGGTGAAAAGTGATTATGATGTATGTTGCAACCTAAGTCTTACTGGCCCAAGTTAATAGAATGTGTGCACTTAATCTTATAAAGGATAAATTGATAGAGTGTAGTGGTTTGGCATGTTTGCTCAAGGGCGAGCAAAGGTTTGGTGTGTGGGAATTTGTTAAGTTGTCATTTTGCACTTATTTAATATATAAATCTCTCTCATATATTGAAATTATTATTCAAAATTTATGGATTTATGTCTTAATTGTTTTCAAATGATTTTCAACACTTGGGAGATGAAATTGAGTTAAAAAGATACAAAAGAAATAAAGAAATCTGAAATTCCAAATTGGTAGCAAATTTATGACTAGACGTGGCCACGTGCAAGGATGGGAACAGATTCTGTAGATTTTATTTTCAAGTTCAAATTCGAAATTTTCACAAATCTTTAAAGATCAGACTGCTATCTTATCAATGAGATCTGCAACTTGAGGTGGGGATAAGGATTATCTGCTAAAGATCACAACGAGGCAATTGAAGAAATCGGAAGAAAAGCATAAAAAAGGAGTCACATGTATTGTTCACGTACACTATTCACACAGTATAGATTAGGAGTAGTTTTCAATTTTCTGCATGCTTTTCTTCTTGTTTTCTCGATAGCTATAGAAGTTTTTCATTTTTTGCATTATTTTTTAATTATTTTTGGATTTTCTAGAAAAACCAAAGATGGAAACATTGTGTTTTATTATTTCTTTGTTGAATTTCACTTTCGTTATGAGTAGCTAAATTCCTTTTCTTGGTTGAGAGGAACCATGTTATCTCTATTATGTGTGAGATGTTTTAATAAAATTTGTTTTGTTGATGAACATTAAATGTCTTCTAAATTACGTTTTCTAATTGAATTGATTGATTTCTAGGTGCGAAACTAAGAATTGATTTGTTTAATAGCCAGATTAATAAAATACGACGTTTAGTTTTATTAATCACAAGTAGCAATTAGGATTAACTTCTTTACGTTATAGTAAAAAATTCTAAGAAGACGTTCAGCTAGATTAATTGCATGTCGTACATGTATTATCTTGTTCATTGATTTCTTAATTCTTAATGCTATCAATCAATTGAACTTATGATTGTATCTAGGTTATTGGTTGATAATAATGTGTAGAATGCAAGTTTCTATTCATTTACACTTACAAGAAAACATCCCTCAATGAATGTTTATTGATGAATTGAATTTTATATCGAGGATCTATTTTAGTGTGATAACATCGATGACCCAAAACTGAGGTTTGTCTATTAATTTTTCAAATGTAATTACTTTTGTCAATTTCCGATTTTTGTTATTTCTACATTCTTAATTTTTTATGAATTGAAAACTACCCTTTTCGTTACTTTATTTTAGTTTTGAACTCGTAAACTATTTACCGTTAAAATTCATCGTAGGAACGATACCCACTTTCCACTACTACATTAATTTTTATTAACAAAAGTTGGTTTCTTTTTAATTTGGTTGCAGGTGACAGCAATAACATTAAGGGGAGTCAAAATTTACTAAGTAAGTCCATATCGCCCCACGAAACCTAATGAATTTATCACACTTATAGTTTATATTATTATAAATACACATATATGATGCATAACCAATCGTATGCAACATACAATAAATTATAGAGAAGGAATATCTATAAGACCTTAGTCTCTAAGGGTAAATCCTCATAAGACTATACCTCAAATGGCTGTCAGGAGCTAAGCATCAACTATAGCTTAGCCATACAACTGTATTCATATAACTGTAAGGTTCTCTTAGTCCAATAGGGCTATAAGGAGCCAAACATCACCAACAAACCAGCCCTTACTTTATATTTATAAATTCATAATCACATCGATAATATACTTATCAAACAAAGATTTGATTAGGAGCTAAGCATCATTCAAAATTAGCTTATATGTCAATATCATATCATAATCATCTCCCAAAATCAAAATGGTGCACACCTGATCCTGATATATGCCCATCAGGTGGCAGTTTTTGTATATTTTTTCCTCCATAATCAGAATCATACACATCTACACACAATCCAAATATTAATAATGTAATTTCATAAAATAAACACCCAGTCATATGAGAACTATTATAAATGCATGTAGTACGCCATAGCTACCTAAACTCGTATCTATATGCTAGATATCATGTTATTATTTTCTTAGGCATTATGATAACGACAACTCAAATTACATATATACATGTATATACTTGTAGCTACTTCTATATATATATGTGATATCATATCATATCGATTATAAAAGGATAGAAGTATCTATCTTAGCTTAATATGTCATCAATCATATCAATTTAGAACCATACTTAATAGAGGGTATAGATTCGATATCAGAAGATAAATATGAACTTACCTAATTGATGTGCTTGTTAGTCTGGACCTTGCAATATGGGTCCCACTCTTGATGTACCTATATAAGGGGGATATTAAATGCTCCCCTCCTTATAAAAAAAATTGTCCTCAAATTTTACGATACTGCTTTGTTGAGGAAGCAAGTATGGATACATCATTCATATCCCTTCTTCTGTTTCCCAAATTATCTCCTTAACATTGCCATTCCTCCACCTCACTTTAACCATATGGATCTATTTTGACCATAACTAGTGTACCTGAGAATCCAAAATAATTACTAGCTCTTCTTTATAGGTTAGATTCTCATTCACCTCCACACTTTATTGCTAGAGTACATGTGAAGGATTATAAATGTACTTGTGAACTATAGAAACGTGGAATGCTAGGTGGACTTTTGACATATCCAGAGGTAACGCCAATTGATATTTCATATTTCTAACTCTCTTTATTATCTCATAAAGCCCAACATATCTTAAAAATATTTTCTGTTTGTTTTTACAAACCTCACCATACCCTTCATTAGAGATACCTCTAGAAATACGAATTCACCGACTTAAAATTCCACATCCTTACACTCCATATCTATATAACTCTTCTATCTTTGAATGTTATCTTTAATATTTAGTTGATCAATGGAATCTTATCTTATGTCATCTTGATTAGTTCTGGGCCCTCCAATTGCCTCTTGCCTACTTCCTCCCATCACATCAATCATCTGCATTTTTATCCATATAATGCCTTGTAAAGTGCCATCTGAATGCTACTGCGATAGCTATTATTGTAAGTGAGCTTGATCAAAGGTAGGTGTAAATCCTAACCATCACCAAATTCCATCACACATATCCTCATAATATTTTTTAAGTTATTAATTGCCCTCTTAGATTGTCCATTAATCTGAGGATGGAATGTTGTGCCAAAATCAAATATGGTGCCTAATGCCTCCCATAATTTCCTCCAAAATTGAGATGAGAACTTTGATTGTCTCGATATACCTTTGAGTGAGCTTTGACACTAACTGGGTGGTCTTCATAGGTAAAAAATGGGCTAAATTCTTTAATTTATATATGATCACCTAAATTAAACCATATCGACTCCTTATATAAGGTAAGTCAACCATGAAATCCATTGTGATCTTTTCCTCATTTCTATTTAGGAATTGCAAATGGATACAAGTTACTCGAGCGTCTTTGATGCTCAAAATTTACTTGTTCACAAGTTAAGCACTTAGAGACATATTTAGCCACATTTTTGTTGATATCGTCTCACTAATATGTGTCTCTCATAGTATGATACATCTTAATGGAACTTAGAAGTACATTGTATGTTGCATAGTGCGCTTCCTCTAAAATCTCCTCCTTCAAGTTCTCTACATTTATAACACATAATCTCCCATTCATCTTTAGTATACCCCCTGTCAATCTCAAAATCTATGTGATGTCGTTCTCTTTCTTTGTACATAAGCCTTTAAAGCTTAGGGTATTAGCCTTGAGCAACCTTGATCCTATTTAACAATACCAATCGCACTTTTAACTCTCAACTTTAAAATTGAGTGTCTTAATCTATCAAATCATATAACTCCTTGGTCAAAGCTCTCCTCTCAACTAAGATATGTGCCAAACTACTTGAGAACTTCCTACTTAGTGTATCTACTACAACATTTGTCTTTCCAGGATGATGTTAAATTGTACAATCATAACATTTTAATAGTTCCATCCATATTCTTTTCCTTAGATTTAAGTCCTTCAACTGAAATAAATATTTTAGACTCTTGTAATCCATGTGAATTTCACACGTCTCACTATACATATAACAACTCCAAATCTTTAAGGAAAGTATCAGTGCTGCCATCTCTAAATCATGAGTGAAGTAATTTTTTATGCCTTTTCAATTGCATGGAAGCATAAACAATCACTATACCATTCTGCATCAACATATAGCCTAGGTTAACTCTCAAAGCATCACAGCACAATTGAAATGCTCTACCTTCAATTGGAAACTACTAGGACTGAAGCTATAATTAAACACTTCTCATCATTTGAAAGCTCTCCTCATAGGCATAAGATCAAATGAACTGGCATTCTTTTGCATTAGACGTATCAATGGAGTAGCTATCTTGGAAAAATCTTGGACAAATCTTCAATAGTAGCCTACTATTCTAAAAAATCTTCACATTTTTGTCACTTTCTTTAGTATTTCCCAGTTTGTTACAACTTCCACCTTCTTCAGGTTCACTTGTATCCTTTGCTCCTTCCTCAAGATACCATGTGTCCTAAGAATGTGACACCCTTAACCTAAAATTCACCTTCTGAGAACTTATCGCACAATTGATGTTCTTGAAGTGTCTACAACACCACTCTCAAATGTTAGGCGTGCTCCTTATCTGCTTGCAAATACTCTAAAATTTATCAATAAATATGATCACGAGCATATCTAAGAATAGTTTGAACACCCTATTTATTAGCTTATGAAAGTTGTTGGAGCGTTGGAAAGGAAAATGACATTACTAAGAATTCATAATGGTTATATCAAGTACTAAAGGTAGTTTTAGATATATCCTCTCCTCTGATCTTTAGCTAATGATATCTAGACCTTAGGTCGATCTTACAAAAATAGCTATCACCCTAAATTGATCAAACAAATTGTTGATTCAGGGTAATGGATATTTGTTATGAATGGTCACCTTATTCAAATGCCTCTAGTTAACACACAACTGAAGAGAAATATCCATTTTTATAAACACTACTAATGAGCCTCAGGGCAATGTGTTAAGCTTGGTGAAACCCTTATCTAATAAATCCTATAATTGTTCTTTTAATTATATGGGTGCCTTTCTATATGGAGGTATAGAAATCAAAGTTATATTTAGAACTAGTTCAATGCAAAATTTAATATCTCTATCTGGAGGTAGCCTTAGTAACTCTTCAAAAAATACATAAAAAAACTTCCAAACTACTGGAACACTTTTGAGGCTATTAATTTCTATAGAGGTATCCCTAAACAAGGCTAAGAATCATTGACACCCCTGTTTGAGCATATATTATTGGCCACTAATGTTAAAACTATATTAGAAGTGATGGTCCTCTTATCTCCCTCAAAAGTAAACTCTACCTTACATCACCACTTTTTTCTTTCTATAATACAGGGTAGTGTAATAAATAAATAGCTAGTTTATCCCAAATATTATGTCAAAAATCTATAATTGATAGCACCATAAGATTCACTACTAATATCCTATCATCAATCTCCATAAGACACAAATAGTAGATCAAATCCACCTCTATGTCCTCACTAAAAGGTGTGGATACAGACAAGGATTCTTCCATCTTATCTGGTACTACTTCTAGTCTCATAGCAAAGTTTGGAGATATAAAAGAATAGACCACTCCCTGACTTATCAAAACTTTGACATCTATTATAAATCTTAGAAGAATACTAGATACCACCGCATTTGAAGCTTATGCATCTTAAGGGTTGAAGGTGAACAACGTGGCTTGATTATGACCTGTATGCTGAGAGCTAGAGGACTGTCCCTGACTGCAACGTCTAAATCTACCTCTTAAATGCCTTCCCCAAAACCTCACCCTGCTTGACACCAAACTATGGTCCCCGTTGTGGCTACTAAAATAAAGGATGAAATAAACTAGAAGAGGTATGCTAATATCCTATTATTGGATAGTCTTTAATTATATGCTAATATTGTCAACATCTATAGTAGCCTCTTAGTTATATGTATTATAGGCCTTGGCATGCCTTACCACATTGTTAGAAAATAGATGATACTAAGCTCAAATTACTATGTTTAGACTCTGTTCGCTACTATTATTACCTACTCTAGGTATGAACCTAAATCCTCTTGGATGTTTATGGCTAGATCTCACCTCACCATGTGCTAGAATAGCCCTCTATCGAGAGCTGCCATTCTGACTGCAGCTTGGAAAAAAGTTTGATTGTTGCTCAAAACTAAAGGGTCCTATTAAATACGCCTTACTCTACTCTCTAATAAACAAAACACCTTGCTCCATAAGAATCCTTTCTAACTACTTGGCCATATCCACCAGAGAATTTCTTAAGATAACTCATAGTCATACTAATAAAAGGGGGTCCTAACCCAAGTACCTACGTACATATTCAGCTCATTTGAAATAGTATCCAAGGCATGTTAACTTGACTTAATAAAGTCAGTGGTATACTCATCCACCGTTCTATCTCCCTAACATAAATTCAAAAACTCTAATATGAGTGCCTTTTAAGCTGTAAAAGTGAGGAAATAGTCTTTTCCCTAAGTTACAACTAGGTCACTATGCCCAAGTATGGAAGGATGTGATATCGATACCAATCCTTGGCCACTCCCTATAAAGACATCTCCACCAATCTCACTAGTTGGATATCATAACAGTACAACCTCTTGCCTGAAATATCCTTCTTATTGAGGAAATCAATGGCCTCCTTATACCTAGTCCCGTCAAATTCTAATAGGCAGAACCTTGAATACATCATTAACAACTACATATCAAACCTGTTCTAATCCCGGGCTATAGATGGTGATGGGGCTTGCTATTATTATTACTGCGTCATCATAATCGAATCTTAAAACATGGAATTATTAGCTTATATTCCTACTAGAAATGCTTGCATGTTAAATACAAGTGCCTTTGAAACTTCTTATGAAACCTCTAGCTCTTTTACAGGTGCCTATCAAGTTCTGGTCATCTTGTGTTTACTAAGCATTCCAGTTAAGATAGCTGGGGAATGCATCTCATATTGTACCAAAGCCTCATGATGGGCCTCCTAGTCAAGTTGGGTAAGAAATTGCACATGTCTATCCATGTTGGCAATGGTAATAAAGGCATATTTAGTTCCATGAATTAGAGTTGATGTGTATCCTGAGTAAGGAAGCTATTTCAAAGAGGGCTTAAATTCTTATGTGTCCGCATTAACAAGTAGAATGATACTTTAGCCTTTAAATCTTTTAACCTAGGCTTTGATACTAACTTTATCACGAACTGAATAGGCATGTGATTAATACATGAAACCTGAAGTCGAAGCCCTTAGATCACACATAAACCTGACTATTAGTGATAGAAATAAATGTAAAATCTTAAGAAATAGATAACAACAAAGGCATATGTAAGTACAAGCACGTAAAGTATAAAAAAGTTAGTGTTCATTAAAAGAAAAAATTTCAACATTCTAAATCATATCATTGCGGATGCTAAGATACAAGTACAAGTGAAAATAATTGAAAAGAATACGTAGAAGTAGATATGTTACAACCGATGCTCCTCAGAGTTACTACTACAAAGTTAGTGGTAGCTGGAATGAAAAATAGAATTGAGGGGAGTCAGATCTCCTTGAGAAAGTCTATATCGCCCCTTGACACTCAACTGCATGCTCACACAATATACATTTTATATTATTATAAACATATATATACATATGATGCATGACCAATCACATGTACTACACTACAAATCGTGGAGAAGTAATATCTGTAGGACCTTAGTCTCTAAGGGTAAATTCTCACAATATTACCCCTTGAATGGTTGTCGGGAGCTAAGCATCACCAATAGCCTAATTATACACCTATACTTATATAGTTGTAAGGCTCTCTTAGTCTAAAAGGGATCTAGGGAGCCAAACATCACTAATAAAACAAACCTCACTTAATATGTCCTAATTCACAATCTCATCGGTAATATACATATCAAATAAAGACCCTATATGGAGCCAAGCATCAACCGGTGTCAATTTATATCATATATCAATATCATATAACAATTTTCTCTAATAATCAAACTAGTGCACATTTGGTCCTGATGTATACCTATCAGGTGGCACGTCTTACAGATTTTGTTTCCTCTATAATCATAATTAAATACATCCATATACAATCTAAATATCAATCACATAATTTCATAAGACAAACGCTCAGTCATGTGAGAACCATAAAAAATACATGTAGTATGTCATAGGTACCCATACCAATATCCATATATTTAGATAGCATTATATTATTAGTGTAGGCATCATGATAACGACTACTCAACTTACATATATACATTTATGTACTTGTAGATACTTATATATATCTCATATCGTATCATATCACATCCATATGTATAAGGATAGGGGCATCTATCTTTGATTAACATGTCATCAATCATGTCAATCTAGAACCATGCTTAATAAAGGGTATAGATTTAGTGTCGATAGATAGATATGAACTAACTTGGTTGATGTACTTGTCATCCTCAATCTTACGTTATGGTTCCCATTATTAATATACCTATACAAAAACAAAAAATATATATATATATAAAGGGAGGGTGATATTACATAAACATAAGCTTTTCTCTAGAAATTATCGATAAAGGTAAAAAGAAAAAAGTATTGAGATCCACCTAACATCTCTCTAGTAGGACCTTATACAAATCTCTCTAGTAGGACCTTATACAAATCTCTCTAGTAGGACCTTATACTTCTAAATGCATATAATCAAAAACTAAGTTACATCATTTGACATCCTTTAATAAGTTTCTTTTCTAAAGTTCCACTATCCCATATTCACTAAGATGACCCAACCATAAATGTTAGATATCAAAATTATCATCCTATGATTATATCAACAACTTCTTTATATACAACTATATTCCCTATCAGTCTATAGATGATCCTTGTCACTCTTAGCCTTTTTATCAGAATCATCATATCCTTAACCACCTTAATGTTATCCTCGTTAGTTGTTTAATTAAAACCATTAATATGCAAATTACTTGAAGAAATTAAATTCTTTCTCAAGTTTGGTACATTACTAACATTACTCCAACATCTTAATGAAACCATCATATATCTTAATCTTGATATGTCATTGCATATGCTTTATCATCACCCAATCAGATAAAAACGAAATTGCCCAATGTGTATGAATCAAATTAGTCCTTATTTAGCATCATATGATATGCTCATCCTATATCTAGGATCCATTTGTCTATGATTTAACTTGTTGAAATATAAATTATATCCCTCTATTTACCAAAAAAAAAATCCCTCTCATTACAATATGAATCATCATTCTACACTATATTACCATAGATTGATGAGTCAACAATTTTTCTTTTGCCATTCTGTTTTTCTTTTTTAGACAGTCCCTCTTCCAATATGTCTCATCTACTAATACTTTTAGCATTAATTAGTAGTTATTGCATTGGATTTAGAACTAAAATACCTTTTAGCATAGCCATACTTTATCTCTTAATCCTAATTTTCTCTATATAAAACCCTTCATATTGAGTGCTTTTACTAGTGTTTTATCTTGGTTGGTTGTAAGCTAAAAAGGCAACAATGAGATCTTTCACACCAATAATACTCCTTTCCATTGTGAGATAGTCACCATATATTCATAAAAGGGATGTAAATAACACATCAAGATCGTTAATTTGTCCTCATTTATAATAGTCACCTTGAGCCTTTAAAAGATGATAACTATTTGATTGAAAGCATTAACATGTTCTAGATTTGTACCCTTCAACATCTTTAATATATTTAGCCATTGATTTAAATACTTGTTTGTAGGGGACTTTAACATACGTTGACTCTCTAATTTTTTCCATATCTTTATAGGAGATGATATGTCTATAATATGGTATATGACCTCATTTGCCAGACAAAATCAGATTGTTCCCATTACTCAAACCTATAATTATTGCCAATGGAGTGCATCTATGTCATTCGATTCATTCTCGCGAAAACCTTTTATTATCCTTTATTACACAAATAAATGCTTCTCCTTTTGTTTCCATAATCTAAAGTTGCTAGTTTTATTGAACATCTACACTTCAAATTTTATAGCATAAATCATCACTATCTTATGTGTTCTTTGATACCAATTATTAAGAAATTTAGAAGTATAGGTGTAAAAAAGGAGAAACAAGAATTTAAGAATTTTAAAAGATTTAACAAATTTGTATATCTATATCCTCAGAAGTAAAGTGATCATTTTTTTCATTATGCCAAAATAAGGTTACCTCAATATGTATATATAAACCTTACCTAGTACAATGTTAAATATCGCTTGTGCGGTATTGTGAGAAATGGTCTTGACATCATCTCCAAACTATTTTGTATAATATCCCCAATAAAACCTAGAGATCTTCCATCACCTCTTAAGTAAGCAATTTGTTTCAAACACAACCATATTCTAGGCTGTATTTAACAATACATTTTTATAATGACTAACATGGGTACAATCACACTCTTATTCTATCATGTGTACTCCTCGGGATTTTCCTCTAAGGAGGGACATAATCATAAACATATATATGTCATAGGTAATGTACAACTCTAATTGCTTTTAGTGACGAACATATGTATAGACACTCCCGTATTCCAAGTCGTGTCTTTGCTTCTTCTTTCTAATGAAGAGCATGCCCTAACATATGATTGTATGTTAAATTATGTTCCACCTAACACTCTAAAATATACCTGTGTATATAAGCCATACATAATAAATTAGAAATCTTCTTTCGTTTGCCTCCTTTTTTTCATTTATTGATCCCTCTCTAATTGGAAATAGTGTTTATACATCTAAAAATGTGATAAAAAATTGAGTAAAGTGCATCTAATGGAAAAACAATCGAAATGCTAATGACAAAACATAGCAAAAGGTTTAAAACAGATTCTTCAAACACTATGTTATATATTGCCTAACATAACACTTGAAAAAGTTGTTAAAAATTTTACATACCGAGAGGCAAGTTTCTCATATTGGTAATAAGTTGTGTTGTGCCAAACCATGCATTAGTCTTAGTGGTATCAAATGTAAGACTTAACTACTAAAAGCATTACATGTTAAAGTAAATACATAAAAACATATGCCTCTATATTAGTGTCATTTTGAAAGTGTTGCTCACTTCTTATAAAAGAAATTTATAGTATTCCATTATTATTAGAAAAAAATTGTGTGCAATTTCAAAAAATGCAAAATATAAACAAAATTCTTCTTTGTTTTTGTTTTAATGTTATTATCTCTTTAATTTCCGAAAGTTTATTTCATAATTTCATAAATAATTGTATCATATGCTAATCAAACCAGAAACATCAAGGCATTTTTCTCAAAATAACATAGGGACAAAACTATGACATAAAGTTTAAATTTTATTAAAAAAATTCATCATCTATGTTAAAAAAAAGTCCATTTTAGCTTTACACCTTTTACACATTTTAGGTCACCCTTCATATTTAATTAACGTGAAACCTTTAAAAACAGAAATTATAACAATACTCATAAGTTAACAAGTTACTTTACCTTAATTCAAAAATCATAATTTTCTCAATTTGAAGAAATTCAAAAAAAAAATTGAGTTCTTCAATCTCGATTTTATTTGATACATTTAAGAATAATTAATGTTATTGTATGTAAGGCATGTTATTTCTATTTTTTCAATTTTTGCAAGTTGTTCATATATGAAAGTAGTCTTCCACACCTTTATTATTTAAAATTTTAAATCAAAATAATGGTTGTTTAAAATTATAGAGTGTCATTTTTCATCAATTTCATTATTTCTCGTCACTTATCTTCTTGTTTCATTATCTTCCTCGCTAGTAGAATAAAATATCATTATAAAATCCATGTTTCTTTAACAAAGGTCATTTGGTTCCACTGTTAGATTATGCCTTTACAACCAATTGCAATTAATGTATGAAATTATTAATTTATTCAATAAAGGCGTTTTTATCTTTATATATTTTGTTAATTATATTTAATACTTAATAATAAAAATAAAATATCTCTAATAATTATTGTACAAATGAAATTACGATTATATCATAATATTGAAATTCAAATTGGATTTATATCCTAAATTATTTCTAATTATAGTTTCATCAAGACGATGTTTCAACGAAATAATAAAACTAGCACACGTTTTGTTTCTTTTTTATATAAAAAAGATGATCTCATAAATCAAAGTATGGAGATATTTAAACAAACTTGTGAATTCTTATTAATAAATAAGTTCGTTGAACTAACCTAATTATGATGATCCCAAGTAGAACATTACTTGTATGTAAACAGATGTGCTTATTATGATGGTTGTATCAAGATTACAAATAGTAGAACTCTATCCTTAATTACAGTTCATATTATATCCAAGTACTATTGATTAAGTTACTTGTAATTGAATAGGTCATAAGATCAATTATCTAATTCTAATAATAATTTATAATCATTGACAACATATTAGGAAACTAGTAGATCAGATATAAAGAGAAATTAAAGAGAGAAAATTAATAAATTAAGTTAGCCGTGACTATAAAGTTTAGGGAATTTCATGGATCAAATATAAGATATTTAATTTTATTAAAATTAAATTCTAATACTAATTAGAATTAGAATTTAATTATAATTAAGAGTTTAATTATAATTAGATTTAAAAAACCTATCTTTCTCTATAAAAGGAAAAGACTGAAGGGAGACAATACTCCGATAAATCTTTCTCAAATTTGAGTTTTTTTTCCTTTTTCTTAAGTTAATATTGATAGAGGTAGGACATTTAAACAACTTGTAGTTAACATCATCAAAGAAAAAAAGGTGTTTGCTTGACAACTACGAAGACATTGCTAGTGAATCATGCATGTCCTTTATATCTTTAAATTTTATTGAAAAATGTATTAATGAAGTTATGAGAAAGGAGTACAACTTTAGATACTTTCATATACAAATACCACCACAAATATAACAATCACTATAGTAAGATTTTAATTGGGATTTCTTCAACCATTTTGACATCATAGTACCTAGATTAAGTATCGTAATGATTTGAGGATGGTAAGCGAAGAAGAAAGAATCATAAAACTAGAAGAGTAGGAGGGAGAAAGACAAGAGAAAAACTTCACTTATGTTAACTACTAGAAAATAACAAAAATAAGATATAATGATTGGTTTTTATAAGAAATTAATTTTTTAACTTTGGATAATCCTTGATTTACAAAAATATTATATCCGTGAAACATTGAAGTGTTTCTTTAATATAAAGAAAGTGGTTTAATTAAAATTTAAAAAATAGGAACCTAAATGGTAATAGAATGTTATCACCATTTAGAGTTTGGATGAACTAGTATAATTCAATAATGTAGTGGATGTATTACCATCATCACCTAACAAAAATTCAATTAACAAGACCAAAACTTAGGCAAAACTATTTTATCTGGAGTTAGACAATATAAAAGGAAGAACAAGAAAAAAGATTCAGTATCTGTGTGCAAGAGCAAATATTTCACTGTCCCACTCATGATAATGCGTCGTTGGGTGATCCTTATTATAATCAATCTTCCACATCTCATATAAGTGAAGAAATTAAACCGTTTGATTCTTTTCAAACAGTAACGTTACTATAAATTAGGATAATAACATTACATTCAGCTTCTCATACTCTTGCTCCGATATATTATTAATATCCAATGCATCGTTAATGTTGATTTCAACCCACATTGTAATTCTTACCATCTTTCCCTACTTGAGGCGATAATTCATGCATAGCCTATCTCGATAAAATATTTACTAATAAAATAAAATTTAAAGTAAGGTATTATGAATTACATATTTAGTATAGGTATAAATATTTTTTGATATTTTCAAATTTTTGGATGATTAACTGACAATCAATATGGTTATGTATCCACCTATATAACGTGCAAAACCTTTGCCTTCTACCACTTTGTTAAATCTGTGAGCATGTTTGCAAATATAGTTTAGGATGAATGATGCATGTTGAATGCACCAGAAAATAAAATCTAATTTTACACACTAAAATTTATAATAGCTATGAGTAGGGATCGTATCCTTGGTGTCGCAAGATGCTGAAGGTGGCACAATTGTTGCGGCGGCTGGCGACTTGCGACATTTGAAGAAGTTAAAGACAGGAGAAGGTAGCATTGTTTAGTGGCTAGGGTTTGGAAAGCCTGTAAGAGATAAGGGTGTTTAAGCATGGGGTTAAGTTTTTTATGGTTGGATTAAGAATGTTTAGTTGCTAGAATAGAATATCCCAAAGCTGGTTTTTGGTTTGTTTTGTAACAAGGATTAATGTAATATGAACATCAATAATTACATAGAATAAGCCAATTCTAATTAAGAATAACTTGATATCAAACATAATTTAAAGTAGTTTTAAAATCAATTTCAAAATTAAATTAATTATTTTAAAATGCGGTTAAGATTAATAACTACATTAATTCCTAATTTTAATTTTAAAATTTTGTTTTATGGAATTAAAATTAACCATATATGTTTGTAAGATTGGAATCAATTAATTAGCTTCTTTTATAATTATGAAAATAATTTATTTATTTAAACTGAGTTAAAATAAAATAAATTTACTATTTGTTTAAGAGAGTTATTATCTATTTATTTAGAAATTGTTCCTATATTGATTCGAATAATAAGATTGGCAATTTAATAAAAAGGATATTGTTTTTAGTTCGTTCAGATATTTGCATATATTGACTAAAAAAAATAGCAATCTTTAATATCTTTCAAAATAGTTTATATTTTATTAAGGAATGATTTTTTAATTAATTAAAAAATTAATATGAAAATAAATAATCTGAAACAATTTCTTAATTAAATTTAAAATATTTTTCTTAATTTTGAAAGTGGTTTCCGTTAATATTATAAAATAGTTTTCTCTAAGAAAAGTTATAGTTTAATTAGATTAAAAAATATCATACTAATTGCACTAGAATGTCTTGTTAAATTTATGGGAAAAGAGTTTTCTAAATTATAATAAGTAAGATGAATAATTTGGGGAAATCTTTTATTAAATTTTATAAAAAGAGTTGAGATAATTGATAGGTAACTTGGGATATTTTTGAAGCATGTGGATAAATATTTTCCTGATTATGGTATTTTACATTTTTTTGGAGGTCAGGAAATATGGAGCTATTTTGGGGAAAAGTAGCAAAAACATGCAGTAGAATAAAAAGCAATACGGCAGTGCATAAGCCAGCTTCTGGGAGACCAAAAACGCAGCGCATGTATAAGGCAGGGAAAACAAAACGGCAACACAAAGGAGGAAAGAGTAGAAGATAGATGTCAGCAGCTAGAAGAGGAGCCCAACAGAAGAAAACGACATATAGTAGACCAAAGCAGAAAGAATGAAACGACAGCAGCAGAAGGAGAAACACCCAGCAGAAAGCCACAAATAGTAGCAGACCAAAAGAAACCAGCAAAACTGACACCACAAGACTACAAGAGCAAAACGCAGAGCAAAAGAAGCAGAAATAAAAAAGATAAAACGACAGCACCCAGGAGAAAAAGAATAGTCCAAAAACACAATGGACTGGGTGATGTGAGAAGTTTTAACATGGATGGTTTTTGTTTTACAAAAAAGAAGGAACGAATGTAGGTCTAGGGTGCAGAATAGAATATACGAGGGCTACTTTTACAAATAAAGCGACGCGGCAGCTGCTCAAGTTTTTTTGAGAAAATGAGGACCTCTTCTAGAGTTTTGGAAACAGTCGACAGTGGAAGAGATATTGGAGATGGCTACGCTGGTTCCACCTTCTGCTGTCAAGGGATAGAAGACGTGCGTAGTGTTTCAGAGTTTTATTTTTTACCCAGGAGCTTTCCAACTCTTTTCTTCCTCTAAACTGCAGTAAGATAATTACTTGTTAATAATATTCATGTGTTATTTTATTTTATTCTAGTTAGGGGATTATATTGAAATTTTAATTGTAAATCCATTTGATATCGAATAGTTTTATTGAATTCAATAATGTATAGATATTTAATTAATTCTTCAATTTCACTGCTTTTAAGATGATTTTGGGTTTTATTGAATAGATTCTTATATTTAATAATCCTAAAATAATCTATTGCTAATTAAAACAGAAAATTTAGAATTGTTTGCATATTTTAATAATTGGCAATTGACATAATTTTATTTCCTCGTTAAGAAATTTAATCTATGTAGTAGAATTACTTAAACTAATTGCAATAAACCATCTGTTGAGTTTGTTGATTAGAATTGAGTCTTTCTAGATTTTAATCTGGGGTTGTTTTTCGATTAGGGAGTAATTATTCGATTTATTCATGATTATTGTACAAGATAAGGAAAGATTGATTATTAAATATCTGATCTTAATAACTAGAACCAATTTATTCATGAATATGTTGAATTACTTTTGCATCAATGATCAATTGAATGAATCATGATGAAAATAAATTCCTTTAACTAAAAGTCTGTTTTATTGAATTTCAAATCAATTTATTTTTGTTATTTTTAATATTGCATTTTAACAAAATTTCCAATCCCTCTTATTTTTTTTACTTAATTGTTTAAAAGAGAAAAACTACCGTTTCCTGAGGAGACGACCTTACTCCACTATGCTACGTTAATATTCTGAGTAGGTTAATTAATTTTGGTTGATTTGACACTTACCAATAATCACAAATAGTTTCTATTTGAATTTTAAATTTCTTTTCAAATCAAATTAATTTTTTATAATAGAAATTTAATTAATTTAAGAATCAATTAATTTAATCTAATTTAATTCTTTTAAGAGTTGGAATATTATTTAAAATTATGAACATCGTTAACTAAAATAAAAAAACTTGATGTTTCATACATATAATTTTAATTTAAAAAAAACTGAAGTAGATGAAATAATAAATAAGTTATAGTAAATTGGAATAAGCTAAAGGCCGCAATTTACCATCAAATAAGGTAGGGATCTCAATTTCGGTCTAGTCTACTCGGTCTGGCCCATTTTTAGCCCAGGTTTGGTGAGCCATGGGCGGGCCACGGGCCGACCATGGTTCGCCTGGACTAGGCTGCGGGCCGACCATAGTCGGCCCTTGCGGGACACGGGTCGGCCCGGCCCAGCCTGCAGCTTGTAGCCTGACAAAACAGCGTCGTTTTGTCCAAAACGATGA
>JANIIA010084624.1:0-28015 GCA_027478495.1 Erythroxylum alaternifolium
TAAAATTTTGTGAATTTCATTTACTGGTTATTATATTTCAAATGTATGTGATGCCATGTGGAGTTCGATAGTTGTTTTACGTAGCACTCCATTATCTTAGGTTATATGCCGGAATGACCCACGGGCGTTCCGATATGTACTCTGGGGTAATGGGGGGTTACACAATCAATGTGAGACCATCTAGGTCGACTCACAGTATGCTCCAGATTAACGTTTGCTTCCAAGAATCAGAAAGTTTGGACACTGACATTCAATCTTGTGTATCAAATTTAGGCAATACACACATTGTACGCACATTACTAATTTGCACTATTATATAAACATTCAATCATACACATATATGTATGTGTAATGCATAATGCATGCTCAATTTGACTATTTTGGGTATGTTTCTTTAATCACATATCTTGATCATTTAAACATCATCATTTGTATATATTAAGCTTGCACTTTGGTTCATAGCTCAAAGAAATTGGTTATTCTAATGTCATAATTCAATCATTCGTCATTTCTTTTCTAGCATCATATGATCACGTCATATTTAAATCGTCATTCATTCTTACTTAATACACATTACTCATCTTCTTTGAATCACATTAGTGTTCATAGGGTCATTTTTGTTTTTATAACATCTCTAAATTTCCATAATTTTTCTCATTGATATCAATCATCCATGCTTAAGTTATAACCTTGATTATCACCCTAAGTATATCACACATTTAATTAATTAATCCATCATCATACTAGGTTCATTTCAAGCCTAAATGCATAATAGGAAAGTACCTTATCATTCCTTGTTTCGAACATCACATAAAAGAAGGAGAATTCAAATTAATGGCCATTCCCACAATCATAGGTCAAGCCATCTGAGAATTTCCAGCCCTCCCACGATTATGGAAGCATTCCAACGATTGTTGGTTACGTAAATTCCAACATTCCTGCTATCTTTCTTCATGTTTTCCAGATTTTTAACTCTCATATGTTACAACCAAACCATCTTATGCTCAATTAATCATTTCTACTTTATTTTGCCATCATTCTCACCTAATTTCCAACTTAGAAACATTCTTGAAAGACATCATAAATCATTGTTCATCTTATATACAAAAATAGGACATCTAAGTATCCATACATTCATCAATGTTTCAGCTCACATTCAATTCCATTATCAACTTCACTTTATCTTTAAACTATCATCTTATTTCCTCTCTTTTCAAGACACTACACTTGCCTTTTCTTTAATTTCAAAGCTCAATCTATTTTCTCATATGACAACTTATAACTTACATTACTCATATACCTAAAATAGTATATATTTAAATCATTCATTCAATCTCATTTTTACCCTTGTCTATTAACATAAAACAGGTCATATACATATCTCTTTATTCATCAATTATCAACTCTCATTCTAACACCAATTTCACTATTAATCATTCATAAAATAGTATATAACCTATTTTTCATCATAAAAACAAAATATGACATGAATATGTCCATTTATTCTTCCTCGATGTAGTATAAAATCAACTCCATTTTCATTATCATTTAATCTCAAACTATCATCACATATGTTTATATTAAAACAACCTATGAAGATTTCCATTCTCTATCTATGTTACATATATTTTCAACATCATTTCTCCTCTTAAACTATCATCAAAAACCTGTCTATTGAGCAAGTTATGAAGAACACTACATTACTTACTTGATTTATCAAAGTTTCTTCAAAATTTACAAGAATAATCCTTAAGCTACACGATCATCATTATGGAGGGTGGAGTAGGTTTGGTTTCTTTTAGTAGCAAGATGGAGAAGATAACGAAAATGGAAGTAATAAGTGAAGGATCAGAGCAAAGTTCACGATGGTGAGAGTTGTAGGTGTCTTAAATGGAGAAGAAGAAATGAAGAAGATGAAGAACAAATGAAGAGAGAGCATTAAGCCAAAAGTGAAGAACAAATGAGAAATGGTATTGCAATTGAAAGTAATGAGAGTGAGGTGTGTGGCAAGTGGCATGACATTTGCCACTTGTCACTTCTCACATATCCTTCTCTTGTGGTTTC
Source organism: Erythroxylum alaternifolium (assembly GCA_027478495.1). Classification (NCBI taxonomy): domain Eukaryota; kingdom Viridiplantae; phylum Streptophyta; class Magnoliopsida; order Malpighiales; family Erythroxylaceae; genus Erythroxylum; species Erythroxylum alaternifolium. Next base: position 2,065 of record JANIIA010084624.1, read on the forward strand.
CAATGGGTTCTTTTTAGTAACTAGTCCATTTGTGTCCAATTTCTAATCCAATTGTCTCTCAATTTTCTATGATATTTTTCAATAAATCCTAAAGTCACTTATCAATAATTTCTACTACCATTTGATATTTATTTTTACTACCATTTTTCAATTTTTCATGCCACTCGACATTTTTCTATATCCAAAAATACCCTTAATTTCAGAAATCTCCCAAAATTTCACCAAAATTATAAATCAATAATATAATTCACCAAATCAATTTTTAAGACATAACATTCACTAATCACATAAAAATCATTTATACTCCCGAATATGTCAAATGAGTGCATAAATAGTCATTACAATGTATATAAAAATCAATTTGCACGAGTGTGTGTGTATGTTTATGATATGTATAAGTATGTAATGTACCTTATAATTTCTCAATAATGGTTCTCATGTACAATTATCTAGGGTTCTAACCATTAGTATAGGAAAACAGGATATTACAATTATCTCCCCCTTAAGAAATTTCATCCTTAAAATTCTTATCTGATTGATCTAGTTAATGGGAGTATTATTTTCTCGTATTCTCCTAAGCATACCCCACATATATAACACATTGTGAATTTGAGACATCTTTATTGATAATACTAACTCATAAGTAAATGGTCCTATTCTCTCAATAATTTCATATGGACCAATATATTTTTAGCTTTGTTTTCCTTTTTACTGAACCTCAGCACACTCTTTCTAAGGTGATACTCTCAGATACACTTTATCTTTCTATCGATATTCTATATCTTTTTGATGTTGATCAACCTAACTCGTTTGTCTTTCTTAAGTCACTTAAATTTTTCTACAGATCAATTTTTCTTATCAATAGTATCTTGATTCAATTTTGGGCCTTTAATAATCCTTAGGCCCTCTTCATCCCAATATAAAAGCAGATGACTCATTCGGTCATATAACGCCTCATATGGTGTCCTACTGATAGTACCATTGTAATGATTTTTTTAATCAAATTCAATCAGAGCTATATATTGATCCCATCCTCCTGGGAACTCCAAAATATAAGCTCTAAGCATATCTCCAATAGTTAAGATTATTGGCAAATCAAACATTTAGTCACACATTCAGCCACTTTCTTCTTAATCCTTAGCTGCTAAATATTGTTTTAGCGTATTACTACTAGGATGTATAGCATAGGTTGCTATGTATGCTTCCTCTAAAATCTCTTTTATCAATCGTCTACATCGGGCACACATACTCCTTACTTCAACCACAAAGTATCATTTTCCAATTCAAACTCAAAAGTTGGATTCACTTTCAATTTCTAAATAAGATTCACTAATTCTGAATCCTCACTTTAGGCTTTTCTAATCCTTTCATGTGAAAATGATCTTAAATTCAATGCAGCTAATAATATTTCATTTTTCCCTAAATTTAACTCGACATTCTATGCTCTTTATTACACTAGATTTGGTAACCTCAATATCTGAATTTATGCTACACCGTTATTGGATTTTCTGCTCAATGCAGATAATGCTCATTTATACAATCATAATCTTTAAGTAATTCTATCCATTATATCTGTCTCATATTCAACTCTTTCAAACTCAATAATTTCCTCAAACTTTAATGATTTGTATAAATTTTAAATGTATCACCCTACATATAATGTCTCCAAATTCTTTCAAAGCAATTTTGATTGCAGGAAATTCTAAATCATATGCCAAGTAATTAAACTCATGAGACCTTAACTGTCTTGATGCATATGTAATCACTTTACCAAGCTGCATCAGAATACATCCTAATTCCGAATATGAAACATCACTATACATTACATAACCTTCACATCCAAATGGAATGTCTAACTCTGATGTTGTAATTAGTCAGTGTTTTACTTCCTCAAAATTCTTTTTACATTCATTAGTCCATCTGAATGGAATATTCTTCCTTATAAGTTTTGTCAAAGGGGATAAGATCAGTAAAAACATTTTGATAACCCCTGGTAGTATCTAGCTCATCCTAGAAAACTCCCGATCTCATATATATACCTCAGAGTTTTTCACTTCATCAATACCTCAGTTTTCTTTGGGTCTACCTATATGCCCTGTCCAGATACTATATGACCTAAAATACTACTTGATCAAGCTAAACTTTACACTTACTAAACTTGACATATATTTTTTTCTCCCTTATGATAAAAAAGACTAACCTTAAGTGTTCAAAATGTTCTCTTTACTTTTCGAATACACTCAAAATCTCATCTATGAGCACAGTCACTAATTGATCCAAGTAAACTTGGAACACTTTATTCATTAATGCCATAAATGTTGTCGGGGTGTTTGTCAACCTAAAAAGATATTGCCAAAAACTCAATGTGCCCATATCTGGCCCTCGAAATTCTTAAGTAACTAATTCCTTAGATGGAGTAATGTTATCTCATGTGTTTCGCAATCTCTTAATCGACTTCTTTTCTTGAATGATTTTCTCCATTCATTTGATTTCCTATAATTTCTTATCGACTTATTCTAATGTAAGAGCATTCTTACTAGTTTCTCTACATATTTCAATTTATTTACAAGTCTCAATTTTTTAAACATAAATGTCAAATCTAACTTGTACAGCTGAATATGCTATTATAGAGTACATTATGGACCTAAGTTCCTTTAGGAATAGTAACAACATCTTCTCAAATTCATGTACCTAATAACATAGTTGGAAAGCTTTACATCAAACAGAATGTGTGCACTCCTTGTAGCATATTCAACTTCTTATGCCTGAGTCCCATATCTAGCTAACTCCAATATTCACTTCTGATTTATTCAATAGTCATTCATTTCTAGAAATGGAACATTTTATTATATGATATAATTCGATGAAAGTCTTTCTCAAAAGAAGGTTTCTTCCCTCAATCGTATGTACTATTTACATAAACCTTATCAGTAAACTATATTCGTCATTGCTTCAAAGCCATTCATAATACCTCAATAAGATTAATTTCAACTATTCATAATATCTCAATAAAATCAATTTCTACCATATCATACATGATTAGAATATTCTTTATAATAAAGCTCAGTGAAACAGGGGGCATAATCATTTACTCTTATACTTTGGTATGTACCATCAAGTTCATTACATCTTATCTAGAGATGTATTTCTGACAAGTCACTAATTAATATCTTAAGCTAAGGATACCTTAATCTAAATTGATTATAGATAACATTTCTCCCTTTATGTCTGCCCACGATCGTGACATAATCGAATAATCTCAGCCACGATTGTGAGGACTATGCCATGATCATGCCCTACTTCTTTCTCCTACCTTTTCCTCAAATTCATCACACAAAGTAACATCATTTAAACTTTCAATTTATCCTCAATTGATCACTATAAATGGTTTCATGCGTTACTTTGAGTCATCATAGAATTTTAACTGTAGGAACTATGAATAAAAAATATTCAATAGGTCATAGATCACTTCTCATATCATCTCTAAGCATATAATACATAAGTGTTTAAAAATATCACTTGTTAAGGTTGTTGGATTGAAAACAAAAAACACACTTGGTTTGGCTAAATGGTAGATTTCAAAATTTTTTTCCAAAATCACAAAATAGCGGAAGTGTAACACCAAATCAACATGCTTTAATCCATATATGATACGGTATAAGAAAAATAAATAAAATAAGAGCAAGATCGAAATTTTTTTTATCAACTCCTTACTATAACTTTGACTCCTGGCTGCTATTTCCTCAACCAATTCGATCTACCACTTGTTCTCCTTGGACAACTTGATTATCAAGATCCTTTGGTGGGAAAGGAGAAGAAAAATTAGATAGCAAACCTTTTTTTTATATTTGGCTAGTTCAAAAAAACAACAAAATTGAGACTTTCTCTATTGCTATAGCCGATTATTTTTTAGAACAAAAAGAGACCTTCTCTTTTGCTATGTTTAGATAGTTTTTAGAGAACAGAGAGAGACCAAAATTTTCATACGTTAATAGCATCAAATCTAAAACGAAAACCCTCCTTACAAGTACAACACCTTTCAGTTTTTTTGAGAGAATGAAGAGACAAAATGGAGCGACCAATGGTGAGTTGCCAATTATGTTAATGGAGAGATCAAAAAACTACACCCTTCATTTAGCATCAAAGCCAAATTAATTGTCTTCTTTCAAGTCCAACACTTGGACAATTGTATGGAGAGAGTGGATGTTTAAAATCCATGCACGTTTACATACTAAAAACCATCCATCAAAACCATTGAAGGATGAAGTGCATTACCAACCCACTCACTTAATCTTTAATGATAGTGGAGAGCAAAACCAATGCATTTTTCCACACATGGACGGTATCTTCATTTAAGATGTTTTAAAACACCAACCAACAAAATCATTTAATAAAGAAGAAGCATAACCGAATTCTAGAACTTTGTAGAATTCGATTTTGATCTATTTTTATTAATAATTATATTTTAATTCAATTAAACTAATTCATTAAATCAAAATCCAGCCCAATATTAAAAGTTCGTTAGGGATTATAATTAACAATTAATTAGTGTAAGCCTAACATTTAATTATAGGCTTAAACCCAATTTAATTAACTCTTAATTAAATTATTCCGGTCTTATTGGCCTGAATCCAATTCGTCCATTTCTCTCCAAATGGTCTCATTTTCTTTCCGATAACCTCCATTTATTTTTCTTACTTTCCTTGATAACCTTCGTAGAAGCCAAGTGGGGAATCTAATTGGACTTAAATAATTCAAGCTCTAATAAGCCTATAATTAATTTAATCTCATTAGAATTAATTCAAACTTATTAACCAATTGTCATTCCACTAAAGACAATTGGTTGAAATATTGAATCACTTAAAATTATAAGAAACTATGTTTCAAAATTATTAATTCAATGTCCAAATGCAAACTCTATTATGAACCATATTATAGCCATCCACACAACAAATGATAAATTACCATTTTTCCCTTATGTTGGTTTTTCCTTCTAGATCTCCTGTTTCACTCTACATGGTGATTAACGCACAAGATCTAATCTTGGTGTTAGGACTTGATGGGTAGCTAGTCCATCAAGCTACCGGTGCCAGTTTAATCACCAATCTCTGTAAAACATCTAGAAGTAATGATAACACTATACACTCTTTATTTGAGTAAATGTTCCTTAATGCACGTTTCAATTTATAATTCCAACATGCGAACAGTGGATTGGTACCCATTAAAAATCCATTATGATCATATCAAGAATTATAATGAAACACATATGAGTTCACCGCTCATCAAGATTGTGGTCTGTAATAAACGAATGCTAAGGTGTATGTTTTAAGATTAAAGTAACGACCTACTTTATTCTTTAAAAACATACGTGATTCTAGATTTTTTTTAATGGTGCCATTACCAATAACCAACTACTATCATGATTTGAAACTCATCATTCCCTTGAAGTAAACTCCCTTACTTCCACGAAGGTAAATCGCAGCACTGCAGTCTAAATCATAATCAAGCGATCAACTTGATTATTCGACTGTGAATCAATTAATTTAGATTCTAATAATTTACATGTTTCTTATACATCTTCATGTGTATATATATTACTTACAAAAGAACCATTGGTACCTTGTGACTAGTTATATTATGCTCATACAAATAAAACCAAACTCTTTTGTTTTATTAATAATAAATATTTTCATTACAATATTGTAAGTGGAAGAAAATTAAGTTATATGTAAATAAACTTGCTTTCCAGGGCACTATATTTACATAACCCTAACATCATTCACGCAGTCTGTTTAATCAAAACCACTGAAACCAACCACTTCAAGAGTGTTAGTATGCTAATATGTTAAGATAAGATCCTTGGTACCTTGAAGATACCTTAAAACCTTGTTTAATCAAAATCACTTAAACTAACCACTTCAAGAGTTTTAGTATGCTAATATGTTAATATAAGATCCTTGGTACCTTGAAGATACCTCAAAACGTTTATAACCACTTTTGAGTGGCTTCGTCTAGGATCTGTCAAGTATCTACCAAGCATATAAACCATAAAGGCAATATCAGGATGTGTGCATACTTAAACATACACCAAGTTACCAATAATAAAAGCATAAGGGACTAATTTCATTTGATCTCTCTTAATATCATTATATATTGGGTCTTAGAAAACTTATCATCCTTCATAACTGAAGTATTTACAAAAAACCAAAATTGTGTATTAAACCTCTCTAAGACATGATCAATTTAGGTGTTTTGGATAAGATGAGAACATCTTAGGCCCGATCATAAATAATTTGTATGCCTAAAACATACAATGCCTTACCAAGATCTTTTATGTCAAAATGGTCAAACAATAATTATTTTATTACAATCAATATATTAGTGTCACTAGTAGCGAGCAAGATATCATTAACACATTAAACAAAAAATACGTAATTGCTATTATTGAACTTCATATATATAAATTAATCAATAATATTTTCCTTAAAGTTGTTACCAATGACAATTTCTTAAAACTTAAGATACCATACCTTAAAGTTTATTTCAAATTATAAATTAACTTTTGGAACTTGCAAACCAAGTTTTCTTTCCTAAATACCTTAAAACTAGTAAGTTAAACCATATATACATGTTCATTTAAATCTGTGTTTAACTCAAACAACCTCTCCTTCCTTTCCATTTTGTTAGTGAAAGGCATACGAGATTATTTAGCCGTTTCACATAGTGCTTCATCATGATGGATCTTGCTCACCATAGGATATGACTCAGTTTCCTAACTGATGCATACCCAATCTCATATGCCAAATATCATAACCAATAACAACAACAACTTTATTAAAACTTTGATAGTCAAGATTATTGTATTTATATGACTTATTATTATACTCAACGAAAGAAATAGGAGTTGTGCTTACTGCTCTTAGAAACTTTATTATCCAATGGTTTTTTGTCATCTAGGTGATACAAAACTCCAACTACTTTTTCCAAAGCTATCATTGCATCATTCACCTAGTCCTTAAAGATGCAACAAAGGGAGAGAAATGTAACTTTGAGCTTCTGATCTTTACATAATTTGTTAACTGAGGGCAAATTAAACTTGAACTTAGGCACCAACAACTCTCCTTTAAGTTTCAGTATTGAACTGAGAACATCTCCTATTTGATTAACCATAATACGATTCCCATCAGGCAAACCAATTACAATATGAACCTTCAAATTATTCAAATTAGTAAAAATGGACTCATCTAGTGACATATGGTTCATCGCTCCAGTATCGATCACCCAAGTATTCATTGTAACATAACTGGAATGACACAGATCTAGAGATTACTCTTTACTTGTAAAGTTATTGTGAGAAGTTGTGAATTGATTTATGAGTTGTCCCTTGCCCTTTAACAGCTTCTTCAGCTCTTGCTGCACATAATTGGTTATCATGTTTCCTAGCTCTTCATAATTGGCTCTTATTTCCTCGTCACTGTCAATAGGAGTTTCTGAATTACATTTCTCTAATCCTGTTTGAGTAGCAATCTTGGATTGTCCTCTCCCCATAGATTGTTGTTTGTTCTTGTTGCATGGCCACCATTCTGGATAGCCTATTAGCTTGAAGTAACCCTCCTTAGAATTTCCTTCGAGATCACAGTAATCACATTTAGACTTCTTATATCGTTCTTTTCTTTGATCTCTCCTGTTTTTTGTGTTTGTTTAACCACCAAGGCTGATCCATCAATCATTTCAAATCTAGAGACCTTTGAAATTCTCTGAGTTTCAATCTTGAGAATCATGGAGAAAACTTTATTCATCGATGGTAAAAGATCCATCGGGAGTATCTGATCTTAAGTTTGCTTATAGCTTTCATTCAATTCGAGTAAAAATTGCATCAATTGATCTCTGTTACGTATCTCAGCAATAGCCTTGATTGCACCACATCTATAAGGGCCACAAGTGCAAGTTGGCATTGGTTCAATACTGTTCAACTCATCCCACAACTTTTTGAGTTTCTTGTAATACATTTTCACAATATCGTTCCCTTGAGTAACCAATGAAATTTTTCTTTGGATATGAAAGATAAGAGGTGCATTACTATCTCGAAATTGTTCTTCTATCTCCGTTGAAGAGGCATTATACAGCAAAGCATTCAAGAGTTCCTTGCATAAGGAATTTAAGATCCAAGAAGTCACTGTCAAATCATTTTGCTTCCCTTGATCATAGACGGATGCTCCTTTCTATACTGCTGGGATAGTTCCATCAATAAAACCAATTTTGTTTGTAACTCCTAGAGCAACCTGCATGGCCTGTCTCCATGACCTATAGTTATTACCATTGAACTATGCAGTAACAAGGCTTCCTCCAAGGGGTGTAGTGATGTTTCCTCCTTAGGTTTGGGTTTTTGCCATTAGAATTGAACTTCGTTTAAGCTAACCTTGCTCTGATACCATATAGAAACCTAAGTTTAGTGTTTGGCTTAATAGAAAACAAGAATGAAAGATGAAAAGAAAACATTTGGGAGAGAAAAAATAACCGCTCTCTTTTCGTATTATTTTCTCTGTCATTTCTGAGATAGTTATACAGGAGAATGTAAAGAAGAAGAAGAAAATAACATGCAATTGTTCACGGGGCCTTAATTAACCTCTAACTTCCCTAACAACTTAACAATTTTTCCCGCTAATAAATCCTATACATACATTTCACTTTTATTCTTCATGTGTAGGCTAAATCATAATTTGAATTTTTGGTTAAGCACAAGGCATTTTATTCTCCTTCACCAATAAATCATTTCTTTCATTTACTTTAATTTTGTGTGATCTTAACATGGTAAGTGCCTCCATTTTTCGTTGACTTCTACGTGATGGTTTTATCAATGCTATAGATTTGAGTTGTGTAACTAACAAAAACGATAAGCAATGACATTCCACGTGAATAACTCAATTTTAGTTTCAACTTTATATGGTTATTAGTTGGTGTACCAGTAGCATACCATATTAACATAAGTATGATAATCCTAAAAGGACAGTAATTTATTCATGAAATTTTTAATTTTTATTTGAAAAGTACATGGTGGTTAGTGTAATGTTAATATAAATTAATGCAAAAATTCAACACTAAAGAAAGTAAAATTACATATGAGAAACTAAACTTTTATGTAGAGTTTGCGTTAATGGTTATTGGTAACGAACCTAACAAATAAAAGTACCCCACCTTCTTACTATATTGTATAATTATATACCAAAATATCATTAAAATAAGGGTACAACTTGGTTTTACGATTAGTTGAATTAGGCATGATATGATTTTCTTTTTTATATAATTAGATAACTAACTGGGGGCCTCTTCTAATGGTAAGTCAGTTTTCCGTTCGAGCAGTGAAGTAGAGTGGCAGTTGGTGCACTTCGTAAGAGAGGGAAAAGGATAGCTGCAGATCGTGGTCATTTTAGAGTGAAATTTCACTCCAAAATTTTCAAAAGACGTGCGTGAACACTAATTACGTACTTACAGAAAACCATCAACTACCATGTGCTTTTGGCTATAACACAGTATTTTATTAGTTTTTGCTTCACATATAACGTGGTCAAAGTTATTAACCTTGTCACTGTGCTCATCGTGCGTTTTCCATCCGTGTCCTGTCGTCCTTGTTATAATAATAGTCCATCTCATTTCATGGTGAAAAAACGTATGAAACGCCGTCAATAATTAGGAAAAGAAAACAACAAAGAAGAAATGTTAATATTTTGGACATCATTAGTTTTCGTGAAATGTGAAGGTTGTATATAGTGATTAATTGGTCAAAAGGAGTTTTCAATTCGGACCAATTTTTTAGCATAAAAATTATAAGTTATTAACTTTCTTTGTAAACGCATGAAATTAAACGACTTATTTTAAAAAAAAAATTCACTAACTATGCCCCTTTTTGTTAGTGAGTCACATTACGAGCTATACTTACAAATCATGCCCTAATTAGATTTTGTCATAATTGCAAACAAATTTTAGTTGATATGCTTAAAAATCCAAGAGAGTCACCCTGAAATGAGCTACATTTGGACCGTTAGAAATGGAGCTCTATTTCTAGTTTGTTGTTCTTATTAATGACTACAGATTCTCTTCACATAAATACACTGCGTCTTCTTCGTTGACAAAGATAGGATTCTTCTTCACTTACCATGATTAAGGTAAAAGAAACCATGGTTGCCTTAAAAAGTTGTTTTTGGTTTAGACAGTTTCACAAAAACTGAACTCGTGTCTTAAATTCCTAACACACCATACGTGAACATGCCCTCGGGAACACAAGTGCAACAGTAGTTTTAAGGATAAGGACGCACACACTGAAAGACAGACATGCAGGTTTAAGGTTCAGCCAATCACGTATTAGAGTATATGTGTCAGGGCCAGTAAACAAGCTGACTTTGAAATTAAGAGGTCTTAATCCTTTTTAACAGCTAGCTTTGACCTCCAGTCTTTAGACGTTGACAATTAATGGTTACGTGTCAGGTTTGACTCTAATGATGGCTGTCATGCAAGGCCACACTGGTAGCAATGCCCATCGACATTTGCCTCTTAGTGAAAATGGATACGCTCATTGAATATTTTTAAACTGATGGCATAAAATGAATTTTAATTTCTGATTAATATTCAAATCAAAATTCTTAATTTTTGACTAGTACTATTTTTAATAGACAAAAAAAATCTTCACAATAAGAATATATCTTTCAATTATTTTACGATTAATTTGGTTATTTATTCGCGTTAAGCATTTAATTAAACACCTCTCCAAATAAAAATGACCCTATATGTTACAAAATTTTCAAGTGAGAAATGACGTATGAAGCAACATAAACGAGCAAAAAATTAACTTTCTTGTAATGCTAAAAGTTGAGTTTATTTATTCAAAAATTAAATAACTATAAACGTATTTACACAGAAACTGATTTAGATTATGTTAAAGAATAACGGGAATTCAAATTTTTAATAAACTTAATAAATTACTATTTATAATTTCGTTAACTTTCGAGCGCATTCTTACTTTCGCGCGCATATAAAATAGAACAGTTTTCTATTACTAGAAAAATCTTTAATCATTATCAAAAATTATTAAGAGTAAATGAAAAGTACAACTATTACTCAGCTCTTTTCGAGTTTGGATAGCAACAAGTGAAAAAAGAACTTCAAATTGAAATTTTATTTGTGAAATTCTAACAAAACAACCTTGCAATTTATGACACATAATTGTTTCCTGCTTATAAATAGAGGTCCAAGCATGTCTCACAGAACCTACATTGCTTTCAATTCCCATCTTTCACCGTCTCACATAGATAGAATCACCACAATCCTCTTCCATCTTTTCCAGAGATTACTATCCTTTAGCTCCGACTTATAGCTAGATAGTCCCCTCTAATTCAGATCGGTCTTGTTGTATCACTCTAGCACATCAAGGTCAGAGGTGAAAATAGTCCTAAAGAAGATATATGTGTATCAGTTTTTTTTTTCCCCTCTTGCTTAATTGTTCACGTCCACTCTAATTTTCACTTCCTAGTTTGTGATTTATAGTTATCTGACCATTTTCCTTTTTGTTGATACTCTTCTCTTGTAGATTCTCAGCCTTCTTTACTTGCATTGTTTGGAGATTTAGTAGAAAATTAAACAAATCTTGTTTTATCCTTACTTTTTTAAAAGAAAAAAATCTCAAGCTCTAGGCTTTTTTTCTATCTTGAGTGTGGTTTGGCTCTAATCAGTGAGTTCTTCACTGATTCACAGTCCTTCAGTTTTTTCCATGTATTTTTGCTCAAGCTTTTCTCAGTTTTTATGCACAAAACAAATATGTATGCATGTACAAGTTATACAGTCACGTTTTGTGGGCAGGTAAACCACAGAGGAAGCAGTTCAAGGAAATCATCTCAAGCGAAGCAAAGTAAGTGGCGTAAAAAAGAGATGACTTTGACTTGTACAGTTTTTTGGGGCTATAACTTCAGTGAAGTGGTGAAATTCCATGAAGGACTTGCTTTCCTTTTCAAATTTCCTTATCTTAGTGTCGAGATCCTTCCCTTTTCGTCAAGGTTACTGGATAGACTTTTTTGCATATGAGTGATTTTCTACTCTAATATGGTCTTCTCTACAAGGAAAGTCTGTTCAAGATAAGGAACTTGTCACTTTAACCCATTTGGGTTCGAGTCCATTAATTACCAACCTTAAGAGCACACAGACTAAAGTTTGCTCGAGAAAAGAAAAAGAAAATTAAGCCCAATATCAGATCTAGCAATTCTTATGCCTTTATTTTTTTTAAAAAAAATCTTATGTCTTCCTTTTTCTCTTTAAAATTGTTCAGTTTATCCTTGATTTGAGCAACCGGTAAAAAGAATCTACAGGAAAATCCAAGTAATATAAATTTTATATACTTATTCCACCTTATTTTTGTCGGTTACACTCTTCTTCTCCAAAAGTTAGTGATTCTTTTTGTTATTTTGTTTAGAACTGAGACTTAATATTAAGTATAGTAGATCACATAGAGAGAAACTCTGTGTGTTTGTCGTTTATTTCATTAGTCCAAAAATAATATTTTGTTTAGTTTGGTCTCCGAATCTCTTCCATTTCCAATATGGTTGTGAGCGAGTTATAACTTACTTGACTTATATAGTGTGTAACATTCATTCCACTTCTACGAAACCCTGGTTGCTCGCTGTCTATGTGTGCTCCAAGCTCTTTGGTTGCGGAAAATCAATAGATGATATTAATTGCTAAAAAACTTGGAAATTTTTTCAATGTTTTTCTGCAAGTACTTGGGGTTTTTGGTCTGCGTGTTCTTACCTATTTTTGTTGTTTTCAGACGACATTGTGTGACAGCAGTAAATTATTCTTTGTACGTCAGAAAGTTACAACTATTGTGCCTAGGTTCCAATGGATCCTAATTCATATACAAACAACACCGAAGACTTTCAATTTGATTATGACTATCCAATAGACGTAAGTCAATTGATGGGAGATGGGGATGATCCTATCAGTGCAAACTTTCCATCTAATCAAACAGTTGGACATATCTCAAATGTACGTGACAATTTTTTTTAGAATAATATTTTATTTATTTCTGGTTTCTCATTCTTTAACATTTTTATCTTAGATACGATGATTAAGTTCTTGGTCTATATATATAGAAGTTTGGTTTTGATATGGAGTTGCAGAATGGTAGCTTTTATATTCTTTTAGGACATTTTGTTTATAGGACATTCTCCTATATAGGAAACTTTCCACTTTTGTTGATGTAATCTCTACAACATCAGTATAGTATTGCCTGACCTATTTTTCGATTGTTTCCTGCAACCCTTTTGAGCAAATAGCAACAGGAGGTCGGAGATCTGGGATCATCGTCATGTGGAAGCAATCTGCAAGCGCTGAATCAAAACCTGACAGAAGTGATTCCTGGTTCTTGTACTCCAGTAATGGAAGGTACTCCCTTTCTGGAACCGATCCAAGAAGATACTCCATTTGTGGTGCAACCAGATTCATCGTCTTTCGGTTCTCCAGTTATGGAGATTCCACAACGAACGTTTTCGACAGTGGTACTATTGTCTTCTTCTTCATCCTTAATCTCTCCATAATATACACTTAACTTTACATGAATATTTCAGGTTCCAGAATCTCAGTATTTGTCCAGGGCATATATAAGTTTGAGCTTTTGGAATTGCATGTCCATATTTGTGTATAAATCACTAACCGTATGTGGTTACGGTGATTATAGCAGGAGCACTTGGAAGCAGGAAACGATGATCAGGCACTAGAAGAGTGGTTGAACAACACTAATCCAGACACAACTGGAATAGCATCATTAACATCATCAGATACTTTAGTTGCTAATCCTGCAACAAATGCCCCATTGGATATGGGAACACCCTCGGTTGGTCCTCCATCAGTAACTGAGGCTACCCAGCCCTACGTCCCAGCAGTAAGAATATGGAATCACTTACCATCTGTAAATCTACTTAATCACTGATTAGTTTATGCTCTTATAGAATTTGAGCAAATGGTTTCATCTCCTTCTTCATGCTTTCTGCTCTTACTGTATTTTTACGAGTTTCTACGTGAAACCACAAATCTAGCCTTTGAAATTACAATAAGTATTGGTCAGGATAGGTAGTCACGTGTTCAACACCATCAAACTACTAAATTAAACCTTAACTTTAAGTGAGATTCCTTCCGGTTAATAACTTAAAAAGAGGGATTTTGAAGTTCCGTTACATGACCAGTATGATGAAGGCCCTCAATATCTTACTAATATTCATTTTTTGTGTTCCTATTTTAGCCTGAGCTACTTGGGAACTTCGGCAACCATGTTCAAGTCTCTAATCCTCCGGTAAATAAATATTAGAAACTGGAATATGTGAAAGGTTTTCCTCCTTGCCATTTAGGGTTGTCGTTTGGGCATAAATTTTTGCTATTTGCTTGCGATACTCATCAGGTTCACTTGGAGCCAGTAGTATTTCCAGGAACTGAGTCTCAACAAAGTCATAGATCAATCTCCGGACAAGAGCCTGCTTTAACAACAAACGGAGCAAACATCGAACAGACAATGTCTACGTTTGCTATTCCCTTGCTAAGCCCTACACACAGTTACCCGCAAACATCGGTAACTTGACGCAACTTTGTATTATTTGATTTTGCTTCTCAAGTAACAATTTGATTAGCTACATTTCATCACTTTGAATCTGATGATCAGGTGGGAATGGCACAGGTCCCACAAACTGGAGTGGTTCAGTTATTTCAGGACGAAAACAACTGGACGATCAACACCCCAATCATGCCAAGTTCCCCGTCACAAATTCCCTTTCAACAAAATGATTTCGTCTCGTATGATACTTTCATAACTTCTCTTGTTTATCTTGTTGTTCCACAATTTCTTCAGTTTCATTACATATTCTTGACATGTTTATTTTTCTTATTAATACTGTAGGCCTCATGTGAATCGTACTTCGGGGTTCAGCGAAGGTTCCAACCTTGTTGTCAACCAACGGCGGCAGAACATGGCAATTAGTGACAGTTTGATGAGGAATAATAACGCTCAGCAAGCAGGCCAGTTTCCAACAACTTCATTTCTTCAACCCTCTGGTGTAAGTACCTGTCTTTTAATCTCATTCTCCTTAAATAAGGAAACTAGGTGCTTGAATGCTTTACAAGAGATCACGCCGATACATGGCAGCGATTGCAATTGATGTAACCGAAGTATTAGTAATTCACCAACAATGATAAATTTAGTTCCAGGCCATGATTTTGACCAAGATAAACATTATTGATATCAGAACGAAAATTCAAGGGCAGTTATAATTGGAAGATCATCATCTTCTTTATCTGGGATCTCCTCACAAGCTGCTAATAGGTTTCCTCAAATGAGCAGCACCAGTTCTGCCTTAAGCAGCCTGCTTTCGCCTTCAACACGGTACGGTTGTTCCATGTTACACTGCACTTTATAGTAATATTTTTATTTAGTTTTGTTGTTTGTATATGAGAAACCAAAAAACTTAAACATAATTCTAGTAATTCATATTGATAATAGGTAATTAAGTGGCACTTATTAATTTATTAAGTCTGCTGTCTTTGCACTATAATAGAAATTAGATATCTCATTTCTTTAGGGTCTTTTCAATCGTAAAAAAGTAATTTTATATTTTTCACTATCAGTTATATGCTACATAAATCTATACCTTCCCTTTTCAAAGTACTAAAAAAAAGGAAGAAAATGGTGCTCAGGTACGACAAGTGACTGAATAGACTTTAACAGATAACGAAAAATCAACATCGTGAATTATATTTCTTATAATTAAATAATTTAATAAGCTTTGCCGGAATAGTAAACATTCAAATTATTGACGAATACTTCTTAATTAATTAGGCCTCAGCCGTTATTGAGTGCATTATTAGCAGATAATCGAACCCAAGGAATGAGGAGTGCTTATACTCCAAGGTCCCGCTTCTCTTTCACACCAACTACTCAATCCTGGTAAGTTTCTCAGTCTTTAACTTGTATTCGTTATTCCTTGGATTAGAAACTATAATGAATTATCATATATAGTTCATTGGATATGGTGTGGTTGTGACTTAACTTTTCTATTATGTAGGACCCAGCAGTTTTTAAATCACGATTATCAACCATCTGTCCTAGCCAATTCATACGGTCGGCAAAGCCAAAATACAATTCTTCCTATCCCTTCTTTGTCACAAAGGTATGCATATATGATTATTTCAAGTTAATCAAACAAATTAGGTTAAGATAGTCTCAGTTCAGTACAATTTCGTATTTTAGATAATAATTGAAGTTTGATTTATTTGATTTCTCTAATTAGGTCAGAATTTCAGCTTCCTATGGCAAATGGGATAATAGATTTCCAGTCTTATAGGCCTTCCTCAGCCATTTCCTCAGCGACTCCTGGGTATATTATCTTTGAGCTCTAGTTATTTTAAAGAGGTCAAAAAAACTTATTACGAAAAACAAAAACATATTGTGAAGTTATCAGATTGATTTGAATTAATTATCATCCAATCACAAAACATTTTCCTTGTCTATGAAAAACAACAATATAGTATGAAAGTGCAGAAATTAAATATATTACCACGTTATAGTACCAAAGTTTATATTGGTTTCTTATGACATGGACATCAAAATAACGAATGTTCGACAAATAATTGCTGAAATATGATGTTGAGATGACACGCAGGACTCGACAACAATCATGCTATCAACAGCTCCTCAGTCAACTTCCTGCAACTCGGATTTTACCATCTTTGCAGCGAGCTTCCTCCTCAGTGTTTGACCCTTCGCCAGTATATGGGTACGCAGATAATCATATTTAAATTTCTACTATTGAAAAATAAGATGTAAATACAACATTTACCCGTGCCATCTTTTAAGTTATAAGAACTATAAGAGATTGATAGTACATATGTGTGTGTGTTTCTCTATTTAAGGAGTTTTAATTTCACATGTTTAGGTCTTTTGAACACTTGGGGCAACTATTCAACCCGACAGCAAATCTTAATAATCCACACCAAGGCAGCTCCTTTCAGCTTGGATCTTCATGGATGACTGGGTACACGTATGATTTTATTTTCTGTTTCACGAAGCTTATCATCATTTTCACATTCGTCAAATACAACACCTTACAGAATAAATGGAAAATTAAAATGCGAATTCCCATTTAGACTTGGTTTTACCTGGTTGGCATGTGATTAGATTGAATGATTGAAATATTTTATAAATTTTCACTTATCTCTAAATAATTTATAATATCAGGGGGTCGACGATATTCCTTGGTATAGTAACATTTAATTATTGATACACAGTCATATGCTCAATTTATTTAAAAAAATGACTAACTTGTTCTACAACTTTTCTTTACCAGAAGTTGTGGTTATTTTGATTATTAGGTTTTGAACTTTGATGTTGTTAGTTAAAGGCCATGGGAGGTATAGCGCAATTAATGTTTTGCTTAACTTCTTCATTTTTTCATTAAGATTTCAATAAAATAGAATCTACCTCATTTCATAAATACAACCACTCATATTTATGTAGCCATTACTCCAGAATTTATTTTCATTCAATGTGAATTAAATGATATCTTCAATTGCATAAACACTTACTATCTCCATTTACTCCATTACATTCAACCAGACCCTATATAAAGGTCAAAAGAAATTGCATCTTGGAGCAAGTTCTAGGACCTTATCGTTTATGTTAAGAAGAGCTTGTTCCACCGACTAACATGAGGTTAGCTAACAGGGGAAGGAATTATCGTCGAGGTCGACAACAAGCACAAACAACCAGTGGCATGACCTCCATGCTCAACCCTCCTCGAATGGAGGGTCTTTTTGCCAGCTCAACCGAACCTCAACAGGTAAAGTCTTTCTTACTAGACCGTACAATCATTTTGAAACACGATACCGCTTTGTGCTTTAAATTAACTAATCAAATTTCTATGTATATTGGAGAGTAGAAGTGTGCAGAATTTTTTTTGGGGTAAGTAAGTGTTCACAAACTTTCTTATTCCTTACACATTTCTAAAATCGTTGAAACAGGGAAATTTTAGCATTCTGAATTTCGAAGCACCAACAAGGAACACAGCACAGAGAACAACCAGAGAGGTATTGAGTTGTATGCATTTATTTGTCTTCAAAGCCTTTATTAGTTTCACTTCGCAGCTTAGTCGATCCCTCTCTTCCTGGTCTCTCTAAATGGGGGACATATGTCAATTGCCAACCTTATAAATGGTGCAATTAACACTAGTACTTCCTGTTTCAATTTGGTTTCAAAAGGGAACTGCTGGAAGAAGTAGCCGTGATAGGATGCCATCGGATCACACTAGCGCAGCACCACCGCCACCTTTGAGGCGTCCCAAGGTTTCACCAAGCACTTATCATCTAATAAATAAAATGTTAAAGAACAAATTTAGTGGGCTCCTTTAAAGAGTTTAGCATAAAGAGTCCTAGTTTAGATAACACTTTTGCTGTTTTCATCTGCTGTAGAGGGCAGCAGCAACTCATGCGATGACCTCGAATGACATTCCAACAACTGAAGGGGTCATTACCATTGATGAGGATCATCAAAGGTACTGTTCTACGATATTCAGTGTTCGAAATAGTCTAAAATTGAACCGCGTACTGATTTATTAGTATAGATATTTAAACAGCTTCATTCCAAATGCAATGTATGATCCCTTGTTTGAAGGTGTCGGACTGGCTGTTGATCCTCATCTTAGGATGTTCTCTTTCAACTAGATGGAGGGTGCATCCATAGGGTATTAATTATTTCCATATCTCTCACTAGTTCCAATTCAGTTGGTTTCTTCTGTAATATAATTAATACTTCACTGGGAACGAGGTCATTTATTTCTGTTTTGTTTCAACACTTTTACAGGGTAGACTAGAAGGCCGAAATGGAGGCCCTGGAGTCTGGATTATTTGAATTTAATGTCCTTAAAATGTGCCAGAACTCCACTATATTTCTTTTTTATATTTATTATACCCATTCAGCCAAACATGTAATGGCTTTTCTTTTGTAGAACTTTCCTGCTTTATATGTTGTAATTTTCAGACATTGCCGTCTAGACAACAGTGTCATAGTTCAAGAATGTCAGTTATGTTCTGATCAGAACGGTGGATAATGTGCTTCACCCACCTCTTGCGAAAATTTGAAAGTTGATTCTTTTTGTATATATAAAATGTATTAGTTATCTTATATTATATAGTTTATTAAAGTTACTGACTTTCGATCTCTTGGTTTGAAGCTCGAGGCACGATGTTAAAATTAGTGTATTGAACCTCCTGCGTGGATTTAACAGAAACAACTTTACAATATAACACGAATTAAAGGCCAAAAATTAAAATAGTTCAACACTCTAATTCGTATTAATTTCTTGATAACCAAAAGAAAGAGGAACATATTCAACAGAAGTCTGACCTCAATTGAAATTACATTTTTATGATTAGGAAGTATACCGGAAAGTTTAGAAGGTCTCTACCCATTTTCTAAATAGCCCAAATATAACTAATTTCACCTTAGCATGGATATGTTGCTTGAAATCCAACAATAGTTTCAAGTGATTGTGATTGTACTCAAAATTTCTGGTCAAACCTAAGCAGCTGCAGTGCGCATTAGAAGAAGTTATTTAGAGCCTATGATCAGAAATTTATAATTCATTGGTGGAAGCGATATATTCTAATTAAAGAATAAAAACATATTTAATTTGAAATTTAAAAAACTTGAAAAATCAAATTTATTGATAACATAATGAAAATAATGAAAAATGACAAGTTTTATATTTCTACAACTATTTATAATAAAAATAATATAAAATCTTATCATCCTACAACTGTTTATAATAAAAAATAACACTAATATAAATTTTACTCAAAATAGAATTTTAAAATATAAAATTTATTGGAAATAAAATTCTAAAATGTTGGTTGGCTGCAAATTTTTGACCAACAAAAGCAGTCGGCCCACGAAATTGAAATGAAAGAATTAAACAACCAATTTTGATCAAATTTTTGTGGTTAGGCACTGAAAGAAAGAAAAGCAACTACCAATTTTGACAATGGGGAAGCTGAAATTCGGTAGCCATTTTGATGGCCTTGACTTTCATGCAGAAGTTTGCCTATAAATAGGCTTTTCATGCCATTCACTTAAAAAAAATGTTAAGGAAGCAAAACGGCAGAGAGAAAAATAAGAAAGCTAAGAGTTTTTTTGGGTCTAATTGGGGCTTGGGTTTGAGATAAACACTTGATTGTATTTATTCTTTCATTTATTAGCGAATTGCTTGATAATTGCCACCCGTGGATGTAGGTAGAATATTGATACCAAACCATGTAAATCTGTGTGTGTTTATTCTTACACTTTCTCTTATATTTTAGTAGTCCTGTTATTGTGTGTGTGTGACTCAATCCAAGAAAGATCCAACGTCTTTTTGCGTAAACAATCCTATCAAGTGGTATTAGAGCTCGAGGTTGGAGATTTTAAGTCACAGCAATGGCCAGGAAATCAACAGGTAAGATTTCTACTACTAAATTTGATGTTGAGAAATCAAGATGAACTTTAGTTTATAGCAAGTCCAAGTCAATGACGTATTGATCCAGCAAGGTTTACATAAAGTCTTGAGAGGTAAAGATGCAAAACCTCGTAGATATGAAAGATGAAGACTGGGAGGAGTATGACTTACAGGCGTGTAGCACAATCAAACTGTGCTTGATGAAGGACATTATTTCGCACGTGGCTAATGAGGAGTCCGCTAAGAGCTTATGGGAGAAGCTCAAAAGCCTGTACATGTCAAAGTCCCTGCACAATCGGTTATATCTC
This sequence comes from Erythroxylum alaternifolium, assembly GCA_027478495.1. Taxonomy (NCBI): domain Eukaryota; kingdom Viridiplantae; phylum Streptophyta; class Magnoliopsida; order Malpighiales; family Erythroxylaceae; genus Erythroxylum; species Erythroxylum alaternifolium. The sequence continues at coordinate 22,886 of JANIIA010084624.1, forward strand.
AAGAAGAGGTTATTCAACTTCCGGATGAAAGGAGGAGTCTCCATGAACGATCACCTAAACGACTTCAATCAAATCGTTAGTGAGCTTTGCAACATGGGCGAAACTCTTAAAGATGAAGATAAAGCAATATGTTTGCTTAATTCATTGCCTGAAAAATACGACTTTCTGGTGACCACGTTGCTGCACAATAAAGATACCATAGGGTATGGAGAAGTTAGTGCAACATTATTGGAGCATGCTTCGAGGAGGAAGCTTCCCGATATGGACAAAGACTTAAACTCCAAAAGTTTGATAGCACGAGACCGGAGGATGGACTTTGGAGAACTGAACACGCACCACCTATAGACCTTGTTGCTGAGGTTGCTAAATTACGTCAGGAGCAAACATATTTGCGACGCATCGTTCATAAGATAGAGCACAATGTGGTAGCTTTATTTAGTTGTTTCAACAGCGAGCCCCCTCCATTTCCTCCGTCACCATGATCCTGGTAACTTTTGTCCTTACTCCAGGCCTTTAATTTATATTGTCTTGTCTTTGATTATATTGCTGACAATGTAAGTTATAAGTGTGGGGTGGGGAGACTGCTTTCCTTTGATATTTGATAGCTTTCTTTTGATATAATGAAAAAAAATTTGTTGTTGGTGTTTCTGTGATTTTTCATGTTGGGTCCTCATAGGACATGCACATGTCATGATGCTATGTTGGTTGCAATTGCATTTTGTCTTTTCTGCATATATTGTTTGCATTGCTGTGCATGGATCTACTTGCTGATATGACATTATCATGTGGTAACTAGTTGCACCTGTTAGTTTATGTATTTTCATTTTTGAATGTTCATGCATCAATTAACAGGCATAACAGAGTAAATCCTAGCTTAAATAGTCTTGTCTTGATGTGATTTGATAAATTCAATTCTTTAAGTGTTTTTAACGTAATTGATCTATTTTGACTCCCATCCTAGTATAACTTGAACTATCTAATACACTTAAAAGCAAATAGGCCATCGGCAAAATACACCTTATGGGAGTAATAACATACACCCACACAAAATTAACTGTGAGATTTTTGAGCCGCTTAAGAGGGAGTATAACAGTATATATACTCCATATTTCTTTTATGTGTGCATGTATAGTGTGTTCCCTGCCAGAATCTGACATTTGAGTTCCTATCAAAGCCACATTTAGTACATCGAGATGAAACTAAGGCATTATTTGTGTAACCCTTTGCTATCCAATTTCTTTGATATCCCACTAAATGAATTATCGGTTGTAGTCCCCGTTTGAGCCTAAAACCTTTCTTTGTTCTTATGTTAAAAACCAAATAAACCCTATCCTTTTTTCTCCGTTAGCCTCAGAATTTGACACTCAACTAAGAGGAATTGCCAAGTAATATGTGTCTATTTTGTTGAATCATATCCTTCATGTGTATAATGTTTACGTCATGCTCCTAGCTGTTGCATCGTGTCAGGCTTAAGAGTTAGAAAACAATTCGGGGAGGAGAAAAAAAGTCTAAAAAATAAGAAAAAGAAAAGAAATTTAGATTCAATAATGTTTTCTTCCCCCAAAACAATTTTAAAAACGAGTTTGATGCTTTGAACTTTAAATTAATGTTGAAACTTACTAAACTATTATTTATGAGAAACACCTTGATGAATGAATGGAGAATGATGATTGGATAGGAAGGAATGGTTTGGCCAACTTGTGATAAATTCTATGGCCATATGTGTCGTATAAGATATGTGTTACTTGGTACATACTTTGCTCCTCTTAGTTTTTCTTTCTTTGTTAAACCCCCTAAAGCCACAGTACAAGCCTTTAAAAGACCTAGTTGATCGATGTGGGTTTTTAAATCCGAGCTAGCGGTAGAGATTGGACTCTATGTCAGGACTATGGAAAGGACTACTATGCATTGATTTTGAGAGAAACACTACAGCTAAAAATTTTACATGAGTGTTGAGTGAAATCGAAGAGGGTGTGGGTGTTATTGCTTTCTATAAGGTAATGTCGAAGTAGTTAACAATCCTAATTAATTAGGAGATCGATAGTTCATGCATTGTTTATTTGATTCTATAATTGTATTTGTTGGTTTAGGAAGTGTTAGGTATGGGAGAAAGAATGGTGATAAGAGGTTGGAAGCCTTAAGGTTTTGAATGGATTGAATACTTGAGGACAAGTATTGTTTAAGTGTGGGGTTATTTGATAGGTTGCATTTCATGCATGGTTTATAGGATAGTTTGCATTCATTTTACATGTGTCTGTTTATTATTTGTGTGTTTTTGTGAGCTTTTATGTTTCTTATGTGTGCAAGAGACCAAAGTGGGGATTGGAGCTATAATGCAGGAGATTTGGGCTATTTTTTAGAAGCTACGTACTAGAAACAGATACTACATGACCATGTCCTATCGGGAAAAAATTGAGGAGAATTTATGGACGAGTTTTTAAGCCCAATTGTCATCTATCTTGGGCTGGATCTTTGTTAGAGACGTTGGATACAAGTTGGGAAGCCAGAATGAAGAGTCCTGTTGAAGACTAACTAGGAAATCTCTACTAATTTTGGCTAGGGTTACAATTGGAGAGGATATAAATACCTTAGTGCGTAAGGAAATCGCACGTTCTCTTTTCCTTCTCCTGCTTTGAGTAGTTAGCAGCTAGCCACCATCGTTATTGTAGTTTCCATGTTATTTTGTTGTGCTCTCATGTTAGCCATGAACAACTAAACCCTTTTCTAGTCAAGGTACTTGGATATTCAGCCATGGATGATTTGTGAGATTATTTTTTTATTTGTTTATGCAATTTAGACATTTATTTAATTCCCGTGCTTAAACCAGATTTATTACTGCTTAATTTATTGTGCAATGTCACGAGTTTTGTGATTGATTAAGTGATAAATTGCTGAACAGGAAAGTATGGTCATGGATATTATTCTATCAAAGTAGTGAATTGGTTTTATCTTGCCAACGATGTATGTTGGTGGTAAAATTGATGGAATTAAATAATCTGACTAAATAAATTACGGCGTTATCGAATTTATTGGTTAAAACAAGGGTCTTTTTCATTCTTAATGCAACTAGATATTAATCTTGTCAGGGCATTTCCCGAGGGTTATCTTTAGATTAGGGAAGTAATTTGTCAGAGCGTTTCTCGGAGCTACTGACAAATTAAGTAAGAAAAGATTGGTTAATGAGTGCATCACCTTTAGCTATAACTTTGTCTATCTGAATTATCTAATTTATCTTATGATGTCAATGATCGAATTTCCACGCAGAATTGAAGAGTACCTTGGCTAGGTTTTCATCCATTGCGTTTTAATCTCATTTTATTAATTGCTATCCAGATCTGTTTTACACCAATACCACATGTTCATGTTGTATCTGTCACTATAGCTATCCTTTAATTTTCGACGTTGCTTTTATTTTTATTTACATCTTTTGCAATATCAATTCTTTAATTTGTTATTTTCTAAGCATTTGAGTAACTCTGCACTAATTTCCTGTGGATTCGACCTGATTCACCACTAGCTACTTATTTTTTGGAGAGTTGGAAATATATTTTTATTTTTGGTAGTTTGACAACCTATCAGCGTATAAGAAAGCAATATCCCTACCTATTTCATGAATTAGGTAAGAATTTTAGGACAAAATTTCTTAAGGAGGGGAGAATTGTAACATCCCATTATCCCATGATTAGGGTTAGAACCCTAGGATACTATACACGAGAGTTTATTGATAATTTAGAAGTGCATTTCATGCATTATATGGCATACACATACACATGAATAATGTTGTCACTCATGAAAATAATTATACATGCATTCATTAACATTTTTTGGGTATAAGTGATTTTAATGATTAAAGTGTCAATTAAGGATTAATCATCTTGGAAATTGAATTGGTGTGTATTAGAATTAATTTCACTTTTTTAGAGACATTTCGAATATTTTAGAGATTTATCAAAATTTTGAGGTATTTTAGACTAGGAAAAATATAGAAATAACGGACAAATAGAAGTGTGACAATTGTGTTAGAAATTAATTGACCAATGGACTAATTATGGAGTGACAAATGGATCAATTAATGTGTGATATGTGGAACAATAGCTAAGTGACATTTGGTAGCCTTACATGGAGGACACATGTTATACATGCAATAGTGACACATGGCATTGCATAATGGAGCCACCTAGTCATCTAGGAAATATGTTTCTACATCTCCTTTCTTTGGTTTCACCGAAATCACCTAAACCTTCCTTCTTGCTTTGCCATTACCGAAACACTATCTTTGCACTTTTTTGTATATTGGCTTTTGGTTAATTCATCAATGTGACACCTTGCAAAGAAGCCACTTTAGACCATATGCTATCTTTCTACTCTTGTCCATCCACCAAAATCTCTTCTAACCACTCTCAATTGCTAGAATTTTTCTGAAGCAAGTAAGTGAAGCTTAAAGTTGTATGGGTAGTGTAAATGATATTAAAATAAGGTTTTAATGTTTGCAAATTGGATGTATGCATAAGTGGTGTATGTTTCCATGTTTATGGATTGATGCATGCGTGACAGGTGTGGATGCATGTGTGGGTGGTGAAGGAAGAAGCAAATTCGGTGATATGATTAATAAGATGAAAGATTTTAGCAATGAAGTGAGCTGGAGCATTTTATATGCAGTGTTTTTACTGAACATGCTTGAAATATGTCCTTAAAAGTCTTGAAATTTGGCTTGAAATTGAGAATTGAGTTGTGTCGATGTATGAAAACAGTCTGTAGATTTTTTATTATAACTTGCATGATGTTGAACCAAAATTTATGAAACTGATATCATTAGACACTTAAGACATTGTAGAACATTTGATTAGCAGAAGGTGTTATCTAAATACCTCATTGTCTAGGTCATAATGGCCATACAAATATCACCCAAAATCTGTTTAAGAAAATCTAGAAAAAAACGCAGAACATGTGATATGAAAAATATGGAATAGGTACTATTTTGGGGTTTATGAACAATTATGAATCGTTGAACTGTACATTGATGTTACTGAATTGAAACTTAAGTAAAAAAATGAAGAGGTCATCAACTGTAAATGATAGAATTTTGATAATGAAGTGTTTGATAAAATGGATATCATGTTATGGAAAAGG
>JANIIA010086870.1:0-27918 GCA_027478495.1 Erythroxylum alaternifolium
TTAACCTGAAATTATTTCTTAACCAATTCTTTAAATTTTATTATTATCAAAACATAGAAGGATTTAATTTGTCAACCTCCATTAGTCCAACAAAAGTGTCACATATCTCTAAAAAGTTTGCTAGGTGGGCATCGGGATCTCCAAAAAGTTTGCTCTCCTTACCCCCCTCTCTTGTCTTATAATATCATAAAATTCTTTCTCAAAAGCTTCGTTGGACCTTCTTATGTTCCTTGTGTCCATGCATCTGCAAATACACAAGGAAAAGTATCAAACACTCTCAAATCAAAGTTACCTAAATTAAACAATATACTAAACAAACAATCCCCAGCAATAGTGCCAAAAACTTGATTAGAAAACTAATTCACTAGTTTTATGCTCAAAACTACAAGTATACGGAGTGTAACTTATAATAAAGAAAAGATATCGATTCTTCAGAGATTGTGTTTAGGTGCTACTTAATTCAAGCTGCTTCATTTGTGAACCAATTTTAAGAAATATAATCTAAAAAAATTAAACTAAATCAAACAACTAACAATGAACAAATGATAAAGCAAAAGTTTAGAAACTTGGAATTCAAGATTTAACAATTAGAGATCACTTTTCCTTTATCTTATCTCCCCCCTACCTTGTTAATTGAATTGTGCCTCACCGAAGATGTCCTAATGTATTAACTACCCTCTCTCAAGGTGTAATTAATTTTTCCTAGCCAAATTAAATGGAAATGATTAAATAATCTCTCAATCTATAGAATCGGTCTACCAATTCAAGTAGTTATGAAGTTATCCTATGGGTAATTAACTAATTAGCCAAGTTCTCTCTTTAACTAATAAATTAACTTGATGAATGTAGGTCTATAGAGTGCCAATTCTCATTGTACAACCCTACATAATTTATCCAACTCAATTTCTCTATATATTGCAAGGTATAAGCTTAACATTCATCAAAAACATCATTCATTCAAATAAAAAAAGTAGGAGTTCAATAAGTAGTTCAAAAGTAATCTCTACAAATAACTCAGCCACTCATAATGTCGTTAACATCCCCAATAACTAGAAAATCCATAATAAAGATTCTAAAAGAGAAAAACAAAATAAAAACTAGATGAAGCAAGCTCCTCCTCTTCTTTGCCCAAATCTGGAAAATCTGGAGTTGGCCTGCTCTTTGCCTAATTTGGAATGGAAATCTTGATTCTCTACCTCTCTCTAAGCTCTAAATATGTTTTTTAGCTCAAGGTGGTAAGTTCTCATGATGCCCCCTTTAGCCCTAGTGATTTTGCCCTTATATAGTCACAAGAACCTAAAAATAAGTGAAACCCACATATCTGTTCGGGTTAGGGTCCCACGATTGTGGGAATTAGTATGAATCCCATAATCGTGGGTTCTTTCCTTATAACTCCTCCACTTCTCTTCTCCTCTCTTGGTCACTAGCTCAATCACAAAGGTGGCCACCCTCTATTCTTACATCAAAATTATCAATTGTTACCCTAAATCAACATTAAACATAAAATAACATCCATAAAGATCAAACTAAACAAGAATATACAAAATAAGTCCTACAACATAACAATAATAACCTATTATATAAGAAACACATGCCAAATACTTAAAACAAACACACACTAATGCACAAATATCATTATCCTAACCTTTTTCACCCTTATTTAACCTTTGTCAATTATACAGTTTAGGGTGTGTTGTAGTTAGCAATCAAAACTTCTCCCTGACTATTGTAACCTCCATCTCCTTGTGTTACTCCTCTATACTTTTAAAATCTTAAGCTAAAGTTTATAACAATTGATAGAGATCCTTATATTAGAACTCAACACGATACATTTCCTCATCACCACTTTCATCTCCTCCCAAATTCTGATAAATGGTTCTTAATTCCATCGTTTATTGAGGTTTTGTTAATTCCAATAATTCATGATATAATCACTAAACTCCATGATTGTCAATTAAATGTTTTTCTTTTCTGAAAAGTTTTAATAATCAAAAACTAACTCCACATGATTTTCTTACTCTAAATAAGCATCTAGGTCTACCTTTCTTATGAAAGGTGATATTGTCATCTTAATACTACCTATGTAATCCACCCTTTCTTCGTACCCTTTATTATATACTAAACTAAAATTTCTCCCTTTGTATCACCTATTCTACCTTCTATTTCATTTTTCTTCCCTATCTCCCCTTATGTTTAACTACTATAAGTAGTTGGTAACACTCTCAAGCTTATCGTAAACTTTAAATTCATCAGCTCTAGAAGGAAAGGGTAAATTATGTTGTAAACTAGCTATGACAGCTTCATGTTTCTCTAACCTATCCCTCAATTCACCAAATTCCTTAAGAAGAGGCTGATATTAACTTTGTATTGCATTTATGATAACTCTTAGTCTATCTATACTCTATCTTCCTCATTTCTTTCTTTGTATTTATAATAGCTTTTGTTTCAATTTTTAGTCGTAGTGAACCTATAATAAATGTTATTAGAAAAAGAATTGCCTTTTGTATTTCTCTCAAAATTTATTCTACCTATCAACAAAGCTAATTTTAATCTTCCCATTTATCAAATAACTCCTAAGGAAGAAAATTGGAAAAAAATAAACAAAGAAAATGCAACTAAAGGCCAAGGAAATAAAAAACTAAAAGTTAGAAATTTGTGGTCTATAGAACCTAATTAGATCAAATATATAAGAAGAATAAGAAAATATTTACAAGAAAGAAAATAAAACTATAAAAAATATTATATATGATGCATAAAATACCTTTTTCTTGTATGAAAAGGACTAAGAGCACTTACCTATAAAGGATATTGCAATCTACCCCTTGTGTACACTTTAGATAGGACTTTTTAGGGGCTTCTCTTAGTGAATTTGAATTTGAATTTTTTCTTCTCTCTTTTTATTAATTTGAAAAGTTAGAAATAAACAATTAAGAATTATTCTTTATTTTTACAAATCTTATCTATGAATAATGCAAATAAAGAAATTGAATATATGGTAAAAAGATATGAGAATATTGAAAAATGAACAAAAAATTTAAGAACAAACTTGGATATAGAATATAACTATGATACCAAATCTTGTACAACCTTACCAATAAGACAAGTTTGATTTAAGAATAATGAACTCAAAACACAAAGAATAATATGAATAGCTATACTTATAGAAAATTGAGTATGAGAGTAATAAGATTTTACGGACGATATCAACTAGCAAGTAAGAAAAGATCATAAGTTATTAGAGAACTTAAAACAAGAGCTTCTCTAATTAAGAATGAAAAAATTCTCTCTAAGTGTTTTTAATTTATAAATAATAATGATGTTTCTTCCCAGTGCATTTATATGATAGCCTTTTATAAGATTAAAATCCTACAAAAATAAAAATATTAAGAACTAAAGTCTAAAAAAGAAATAATAGTTTGAAATTTTAAAATCCTAAATAATTAAAACATGGGTTTTACACCAGTATAAAAAACACACTAATGCTAATTTTATTTTTGAACTTTGTGGGTGCTTTTCGTAGTTGAGTATGATATTCGTTATTAGATCAACTCCAATACTAGTTTGCTTCAATTGTTATAGTTCACAACCCAGGAAAAGATCGACAGCAGACGCTAAAATCTTATTAGTACTGGCTACATTTTGTAACCTTACTCCTTAATTTGCTCCATCATTTTAATCAATTATAACTTTGTATTGAATTTCTTGAAGAATTAAAGCTTTAATCCCTACATAAAGATTTATCATTAAATTATTGAGAGCTTCTTTGACATTCTTTGCGCTATTAGTTTTCAATGGTCTTCCAATTTTTTTTAATGGATCTCCAACAACTTTCAACAGTTTAATTAAACCCTTTGAAAATTATTCAAGTCCCTCTCCACACTTATATAACTTGAATATTCTTGATTCTAATAATAAGGCCATCTATATTTATTTTATGCATTGAGTAAGAACAAATTTAGTAGACTATGTATGTGTTAAATAACTCAGGTATGGTACACATTTAAAATCATACATAAGGGAACCACTCAAGTGAAAGAGAGCAAAGTGAGCATGCTTTATACATCAACGTGAATTGTTTCATATGGAACATAGTTAATTTATTTCCAGCATATATTGCCTATTTATGTTATTAATTCTTTTAAAGGTCTTGGTAAGATTTACACTAACCTTTAAATGGTAAAAAAATTTCCTAAGATTTTACCAAAGGTTTAGGAAGCAAAGATGATGACTATACAAGAAGCAAAAGCTTTGAGTACGTTGTCATTAAAAGAGTTAGTTAGATTACTCCTCATTTATAAAATGCAAATAAATAGATTGTATAAAGAGAAAGTGGACCCAACATGAAAAACTGTGGTGTTTAAAACATTTGAGATGGAAAATTGATGATGAGAAGACCTCGACAACTGAGAGTGATGAGGATTTTATAAAGTTCATCATATAAATGTGATATGCTTGACATGATATAATCTAGGAATGTGTTTATTGCCAATGATAAGTGGATAAATTGTTATATAAATCATTAAAAAGGGAGATAAATATCCTAAAAGAATAATTCTCTAAGTTCACTTTAAAAAGGAAAAAATTGAATAGCATGCTTGGAGTCCAAAAGAGTCCTAATGATATGCATAAAGCTGCTTTCACTTATTAAAGTATACCATAAAATTCCAAGACCTTTTAAGAGGGTCAAACCAATGCATGATGATCTTATGCCTAAGTCACCATATATAAGCACATTGCATCCTTTAAAATACAAAAGTAATAAGCTCATCCATCATCCTTTAAGAAGAAAAAGAAAACAATTTAAGCATTCGTGTATACATCACATTTGCAAATAAAAGGACATAACATTCATGGTAACAATAGGAATGTTTTTATACAAGGTCATCCCAAAAGAATATGCAACAACCTTCTTATTCATATAAGCCTTTTTACCTTTAGAATATCATAAAACAAACATACAATCATTATAGATCTTATTATAAGCATAAAAGTATTATACATGCTCTCATTCAATAAAGCCATGTTTCTATCAAAGAAGTGCCTCATTTTCTAATTCATATCCAATTAATCATATAAAGAAAACTTCAAATCCTCCACATATCCAAAAGAGAATATTATATCACTCACATCTTCCATCAAGACCTAGAAGTGCATCTATGTCACATACACATAATTTATGTACTTTTAGATCATCTTACGTGAGATGTCACTTTTAAAGTGATTATAGATATGTCCATTAAAATTATTCTTTGAGACAATATTTTTTAAGTAAACCTAAAAAGACATAAATTAAAAAGGATATAATCGCTAGTCTTTCAGGAATTAAGTTTGCTTGGTACTTAGAAAATATTAATTTTTTTCCTTATAGGTTAATATCAAATGGCTTCAAATGAATAATAACAATTAGCATCTCCTCTATAGATTACAAATAAGATACATTTATCTTATGTCTAACAATTAATTTAAAAAAAATCATCAAGATATCTCATATGAGTTAAATAAACAGGTTTATGTCAAAAGACTAATTATTGAACTAAGTAAAGAAGTAAATGGGATAAAATTTATTCATATTAACTTGGGATATATATTTAGAGGAGAAAGCATTGAGGTTTCTACCTAGAAAGAAAGGTGTAATAATGTTTATATTGGTATATAACTATTTTGAAAATTGTTCATTTATTTGATAATCACTTTAGATTTACTCTTTGTTCATATAACAATTTTTTTAAAATGGGGGAGAGTTAAGTTAAATTTTTTTTTTGCTTTTTTTGCTTATTTATTTATGTATCATATATTGTTTGTAAGACAAAAGGAGAAGAAAAATAATGATATTGAAATTTAATCATTCATAATGTATGGATTAAGAGGGATGATGCATCATATATTACTTTAACATAAGTAGAGCTTGATCAATATCATTTACTTTTCTCAATATCATCAAATTTTTAGTTATCATAAAAAAGGGAGATTATTGACTAAATGAAATCTTGATCCATAATTTTGATGATAATTAAATATATCGCAGTTAATACTTTTACTATTGGTCATATTAGTAGCTTTGTTATAATTGAATTGAGCAGAATATGAATAATGAAGTTCAAAAAAAAGGAAAATAAGCAAAAAAGACAATTAAATAGATTAAACAATCAATACATTAAAAAAAGTAAAGTGGAGCATATATGTAATTTAAGTGAACTAAGAATGAGGAATCAAATCTACCATAATTTATATAAATCATCACTATATAAATCATCACAACTTTTGTTGTAACCTTATTTTGATCATTTTAAGCATAGATGTAGTTATAAATGTGAAAATTTAAGAGATTTTTGGTTGAACTTTTTTAGTTTTACTTAAAGTTAAAATTTAATATTATATTATAATTTTTATAGGAGGATAATTGAAATTAGCAACTTTATATGAGTGATATATATCAAATTTATTAATTTTTGATTTATCATATTCACATATTATTCCTTATATTAAAATATAATAATATAATTATTAGTTTACTATATTAATTCTTAAAATTATTATATTTATTAATAATTAATAAGATAAATATTGTTTTAATATAAATAGTGATATGTAAATATGATAAATTAATAAATTAATTTTCCTAACACAAATACCCTTATAATTTGTTAAATTTTAATTATTTCTATGATGTTTTTATTCATATGTTTTTAAAAAATCATATTAATCAAAGTTAACAATATAATTTAAAATAAAAATTGTTTTTGAATTTAATAAAATATAAAATTTTTAAAGTATAAGATATTTTGATGAAATCAATAAAATAATATATAAGGTTAGTGTCTATATCTTTAAATTTCAATTTCAATTTACCTATGAACGAGAATTCTAAGCTCTGTCTGATCAACCATTTCATACAAATATCTTAAGCCCATTATTAGTACTCCAATAACTTCCTTTATATTTTTGTGGTCATGTGAAATTATGAAATAATTAGATGAATAGAATTCAATTCTTTTATGAAACAACTATTAATCAAGCTATAAAATTAATATGGAACATTATAACCAAAATAATAAAAATTGGATGTTAAAATTAAAGATGTTGCATAATATATCATAATTCCTAACAATTTGGTCCAGAATAAACCATAAAATGTAATACACCACTCCTATCTGGCGTATGTCCATATGCCCCTCGGACAAACGTGCACATGTCCGACAGAGATGTCTTGCTAACTATTTCATTTTCACTACATTGCATGGCATCATAATTAAATCATAACTATCAAAATGTTTAAAATCCCAAAAGTTCCTCATTTCATTTCATAATCCCTAATTTACAATGAAGCATTATATCCGTCATCCATATTTATACAATGTCAACCTATCAGTGTCCATAACTCTATCTATAAAGTATGCTACATATATGAGGAATTAACAAAAATTAAGACTAATCCTTCAGTCCAAGTTGATTGACCTTTGAGCCATGTCTTACATCCAAAAGTTGTACAAAATCTTTCTAAGTAGTCTTAGAAGCTAAGTCGTCGCTCTCTCAAACCTGAAAATGTTAATGTCGTAATTTGGTTGAGTTTTGCGAACTCAGTTAAGTAACCATCCTCGATGGTTCACTCTTGTCATATGACACAACAATTCGTATTATCATATAATTCACATCATATCAATTATCATCAAGTAATATCGCAAAACACTTTGTTCACAATTATCACATTTCAAAATTCCACACAATCCATTATTTCATTGAGATCATGCAGACTATATTCATTAATAAGCTTTCACATATTTAATACAAGAAAAGTCCTCAAAACATTATAATCGTTCAATTTATTCATATCATATGCGTATGCATTGTTTATGAGACTCAAATTCATTTATTACGTTGTTATGACCAAGTGTCTTTTTCACTGTCCCATATCCATTGTGGATATCAGGCTCATTCATACTGTCCCTTATCTATTGGGGATATAGGGCTCATTATACATATTGAGCTATAGGTTCTTACCACAGATGTCTGAGCTTTAAGCTCTTTTTCACTGGCAACTCTAGTCACAATTGCCTTTATATTTCATACATTTTTGGAATAAAGCACATATTCAATCATCATATTCAGCCCATTACATTCGCATTCACTTTCTCATTCACACTATAATCAAATTTGATTCGGTATTCACCATAGAAGTTGAGAAAACAGTTATTCAAACACATCCACATTCAAAGAATACTTCTAATATATTATTCATGCATCAAATGCCTAAGACATTTTATGTCCGGAAATCAATACACATACATCATATATCACTCAACGTGTTCTTCTATATGTAATCACATACATTTTCACATTACTACATTGCACATTCAGATGAATAAGCACATTTATAAATATATCATATATTATGTATGTTCATTGACAAATTATCAGGTATGTTTCTTTAATACACTTTATAAAAAATTTACAACACTTCCAAGCATTCTTTACTCCAAAATACACTTTACTCACCTTAATCAGTTCATTCCACATCGACTAAATTCATTTAAGCTCTTATTTAAAACTAAATACCTCATATAGAAATACCATAGCATTAGCTGGTTCAAACATTGCATCATCAAAATATTTTCATGAAAAAAATCACTGCCCACAATCCTTTTCCTCCACTTTTTCTCCAGATTTTCACATGCAAATTTCGAGTTAGATTTGTATGGCTATTTTGACCTAAAAATTTAAATTTTTAGACAATAAGTTATTATAAACAAATGTTCCTCTATGTTTTAAGTTTTAAACGAAACAAAAATTATTCAATTTGGTTCATTATTCCATGAGTTTTACCCAAAATACTACAGATTGTCCACAACTGTGTGAAGTGCTGGTGCACGATCGTGCACTCCTATAATTAAAGGATGAGTGCATGATGGTGCACTCCCATGATTGAAAGGTTAGTGCATGATCGTGCACCCCTAATATGTACTCAAACTTGTAAAACTCATATCTCTCAATTATGTTATCTAAAAATTACAAACTTTATACCATTAGAAAGCTAAGAGGATAAGCTACAAATTTTGTGAAGATAGCTTTATGTAATTCAACCTACATCAACACAGTTTAATCGTTGAAAATAGGACACCAATTTCTATCAAGGATAATGCTGCACCCTATGCCAGCACTAGTGATGTTATCATGTAAAGTCCATATCTCTTCCAGAGTCTAAAAATTACATGTTATATTCTATTAGAAAGCTAAAAGGACGAACTACAATTTTTATGAAGAACACTTTGTCCAATTTTGCCTAGAATAATACATTTTATACATGGAAGTCGACCCTTTATGAAAGTTGTAGATAAATGTATCCAACATGTATCTATTTTCTAACCACAGTTCTTCATTAATTCAATACATATTTTATCCACTTCAAACAACAAACAATACATGCCCTATCATTTCTATATCATTTTAAGTTGATGATTGCTTCAGTGTGCCTTAATTTCAGTTCAGTATTCTCTATCGACAATTTAAAAATTCATGAATAATCACAACAACAAAAATAGAATCTGTTTCCACACTTTTCTATATCACATTTTCTGCATTTCACTAATATTCATGTAACTCTAATTATCACAATCTTTTATCACACTTTCTCCACATTTTTGCTTTTCTTGTATCACCAAAATTGCTTCTTACTAACAACTCAAGCATGCATCAATTCACAAGCATGACAATAAAATGTATTTATTAATACCACCCATTTTAACATAAACAAAACTCAATTCCTTGATCATTATCCTCATGCTCAATTTACTCATCATCAAATTGTCTTTTAACGCTACCTATGAAATCAACACATAACTTGATTCAGCGAAATTCCAGAAGGTGAGAGAATGAGATTTCGATGCAGAAAGCAAGGATAGAGAGAGACAACTGAAAATGGAAAATGGGCTGAAGTGATTATTTTGCAGGTTATAACGTTGATGAATTAATCAAAAGCCAAATACACAAGAGTGAAGAAGTGTGGTGTTTCGATGATGGTTAAGCAAGAAGAAAGAGTAGATGATTTCGGTGAAGACAAATAAGAGAGTTGCAGAAACGTAATTCTTAAGTGACTAGGTGGCTCAATTATGCAATGCCATATATGCATATATAAGATGTGTCCTCCATTTAAGCTACCAAATGTCACACTTCTAATTGTCTCTTATTTCCACATTTTTCTTAGTAAAAAAATCTCAAATTTTTAGAAATTTTTGAAATGTCTAAAATGTCACTAAAAATGCTAAATCAATTCTAATACACACCAACTCAATTTTCAAGATAAATAATCCACAATTTACATTTTAATAGCATTAAAATCACTTATACCCAAAAAATGTCAATGAATGCATGTACAATTATTTTAATGAGTATCAACATTATTCACGTGTATGAGTATGTCATATGATGCATGAAATGTACTTATAAATTTTCAATAAACTCTCATGTAAAATATCATAGTGTTCCAACCCTTATCATGGAATAATGGCATCTTACATAAAAGGCATCAATTCTAACCTTCCAACTTTTGATTTAAAAGGCACGCAAACTTGAAGAGTAGAAAGTAGAAACAAATGAAGAGAGACAAAACCTCATCATAAAAACTGTGGAAATAATATGCTTGTACCTAAATTCATAATTCAATTGTAAAAAGTTTTGGACATGGTAATCAATTAGGAGGCTTTTAGGGAATCATTTATTATGTAATAATGGTCGATCATGTGGTTAACTTGCATCCATTTCATTTGAATATGGTGTGAAAAATCTAGCTCTTCCTAAAGCCAATGATTGTTGCGCCAATTAGAATCGATTGAACGTGCTTCGTTGTTCTATATATAAGCATCAGCATTGAAGTTCCTATAAGAGGTTGCGAATGCTGCTTATGTCCAATCTATTTTCATAAGTCCACCTCTCATTCCCCAAATGTCAATATTCTAGAGACTAGAGTGAATGAAAAATTGGCTGAATTCCATGAAACCATTTGACAAAAGTTCATTGATATCTTCTTTTTGTAAAGCAAATCGACTTCAATTCTTGAATAATCTACATCACTTATGTTTCTATTATAACAAAAGATTCCCTTTTTATGTGGAAAAATCCCGTATCAAGAATTATGATTTTATGTATGGACAATTCCTCAATATCTTGTTCATTCGCAACAATATATTTTCTTTGTGCGGTAGTAAAAAAAACATGTTTTTTGAGAAAGGAATATTATTTCACCAATCAAGTTACAAGTACCTAACAAATTCATACTTAATGATTTTCCAAAAAGTGGTGACGAAAGGTATAACTTGTACAATCTTTTCATAGAACATGTTGAAAAACTCCGCAACCATTACAAACAGGGATAGGCAAAGAGTGCTTACTCCTTTGGAGCCTAAGTCTATGTATAATAGGTTTTGGACATTTTAGTAATTTAACAAAAATAAATTATAATTTCAATTAAGCTTTAATTAGAATTATAATTGATTCTTATTACATACCAATTATGCATAAATAAGATCTAATATCTCATATTGATTATTATTTATCAAATATCTTATATTTAATTATAATTTTTTCATGCTTTATAATTAATTCCAACTTAATTAAATATGTTTTCTCTCTTCAACCTATTTTTTGTATTTGATCCATTAGATTCCTAAATATATTAGCAATGGATATAAATTATAACCTTAAATTTTGTTTAAGATTAGATACATTAAAATCCTTTAATTTATCATTAATTCTCTAATTAAATAATTTATATCCATAGATCAAGATTGGTATCCAGTATCATATCAAGGCCACCTAAATATTTAGGAATGTCAAAATGGTTTTAACTAACATTTTTGTGCATTATTTTTTTGGAATAATTCAATCCTTTCATTGTATAATATTTCGATTAGAGATAGATCATGAAATTAATGTTTACTCTATTTGAGTCCAATTATGTTAGTTTTCCATTATTATTAATTGATTCAATTAATGAAATTTGAAAAGTGTTTTCAAAGTGTCATTCCACCTTGGCGAAGGTTTCTCAAATCAATAATAATTAAGAACAGTAGAACATTATCCCAAATTATTTATGATGATGAATCCTATATTGATCAGTTAAGTATCTCCATATAGTTCATATTACATCCAATAACTACCGAATAAGCTAACTTTGACTAGGATAGGTTATAAGTAGTATCAAATGATCACTTATACAATCATCACATTGTGAATTTATATAGACATACAAGTAATGTTCCAAATGGATTTCTCGTTAGGGTCAGTTTAGTGTATTTATTATCTAATAAACACCTATATGTTTGTTTAAGTATCTCTATACTTTAGTCTACGAGGTCAAGTAATTCCTTCATAAGGAAGAAACATAACGTGTGATAGTCTTTTTACACTCCATTAATGTCCTATCTTAATAGAACAATGACTAGGAACAATTTAGGGATAATACATAAATGTAATATGAATGTAATAACAATAACATTATCATAAAATCATTTACAATGTATATTTATCCTACAAACTTTATTATATTCATTTAAATATGTATAAATTAAATAATGCATTTAAATTATTTTGTTATTAAACTATAACAAGCTGATTGGCTATAGGGCATAAACCAACATTTATATCTTTGAATTCCCTTGCTAGGATACCATTAATAAAAAAGTTGAATTAACAAAACAATATATAGATTAGTAACACACACTCAAGTATATGGCATGCCTTAAGAATTTGTGTGCCCTTACATGATGGTTATGGATTCTAAAGGCTAGAATAGGTGTGAAAATTAATAGTCCGATCAAACTAAAAATATATTTATTGCTTCCTCTTACCTTTTCCTTGGATGAATACATATGTGTGAAGAATATAAGGTTCCCTAGGAACTTGTTAAGAAAATTTCCATGATTTGGTCCTTGTGAAGATAACTACATATATAGTATTGAACAAAATTGTAACTTGTTAATTCTAAAATATGATTCAAGAATCAGGGAAGCATGTGTAAAGCCAATATACAAGGGATTTACATAGCATGCAATGGTAGTACCAACAGAGTTTCTAAGGATAATTTTAAACTATTTATTGATTTTATTAATAAATATTGGTTCTTGGATCGAAAGCCAGAGCTATAGTACTTATCAAGAACTAGATTAAGAACCTCCTCCTCATTTTTATGTGTTATTGAGATCATTTATAATGTAATGAAAAAGATTAAAAAAACATAATTTTAATATAAGATTTTGAGGAAAAAAATATTTATAAAGAAAATAAATTTTATTTATGGAGATTTATCTTAATCTCTCTCAAAATTTATTTATATAGGTTTACATAAACCCTAATTCATCTCAGGAAGAGTTTTAGATGAAATAGGAAACTCTAATTCATTTTAAGAAGAATTCTCGATAAAATAGGAAACTTATATTTTATCTTAGGAAGAGTTTTAAATAAAATAAGAAAGGAATCAAAGAGATTGAGTAAAATAAAAAATAAGTAATAAATAAAAATGGGAAATTTTTAAAATCTTGCAAAGAAGGATGTTGGTTAAGGCATGATCACATGATAATTAGTGTCCCATTATGCCCAAAGAGAAAAAAATATCCAGAGGAGTGTTGGATAAGGTGTGATCACATGCTAATGAAAGTCCTAATTTGTCTAAGAATTCAAATGCCTCATTGTTCACCTCCACTTTTCAAAGAACTCAATCTCAAGTTATCGTCAATATATCAAAAATTCGTATCATGAAAGTAAGGCAAAAGCTCTATAACATAAAAGGCTAGAGAAATATTACCCATCCATAGAGGCAATTCAATAATGTAGGAATTGCCATTGATTTTCCTTTTAATTCTAATAGACCATTCTTCTTGTGTTGTACTTTATAATGACCTCTAATAGTTAGGTTCTTGCTCAAGAAAACCATAATTTCATCTCCAACATTAAACACTTGAGCTCTCCTATACAGATCAACTATATCCTTCTACTTCTAATTAGCGTTTTCAATCTTCTTTTTCACCTCCACTTAAATCTCTTGTGCCTTTTTACCTAACTTTGTAGCATGAGGCGAAACATTAGAATATTTTGGCAATTAACAAGGTCAAGAGCATAATTAGGTGCCTTGGTGTAAATCACATAAATGGTGATCGACTCATAGCAGTATGGGCTACATTTTTATAAGAAAATTCTGCTTATGTAATCAAGAAATCTTAACTTTTTAGTTTTTATGACATATGCATCTTATCAAATTACCCAAAGTCCTATTCACTACCTTGGTTTGGTAAAATTAAATAACCCCTATAAGGTCCTTCAAAAATAGCTAAAAAATTTAGTGTCATGATCAAAAGTAATGGATTTTGGAACATTATGGAGTTGTACTAATTCTCTAAATAATAGCTTTATAATTGTTGTAGTACCCATCGTCTTCTTATAATGGATAAAATGTGCTATTTTAGAAAACATGTCCATAACTTTAAAGATATAATCTATACCTCTTTTTGTTCTAGAAAGTCCGTATATGAAATCTACAGACAAATCCTCTCAAATAGCATTAAAAACTGGTAATGACATGTACAAACCATCATTTAAAGCATGTCCTTTATAAGTTTGACAAACTTGGCACCTCTCTATAATATTAATAATGTCTCTCCTTATCTTTAGCCAATAGTGTCTCTTTCTCATGTCTTAAAGAGTCATATCTCTACCAAAATGACTACTTAAACCTTCCACATACATTTATCAAATTACCTTCTTCTTGAGTGAAATAATGTATATGGAAATAATCATAAGACATTTTCACTAAACAGAAGTCTCATATCTCTAAAACATCTCCATCACCCTCATATAACTCCTTCAAATACTCAGAACCCATTAGCCTCTATACCCAAGGTATTCATTATAGCCACCCTTCTACTTAATGCTTCAGTAATCACATTATTCTTCCCTCCCTTGTGCATGAATTTATATGGGAACTTATAAATAAAAACTAACCATCTAACATTCATCTTCATTCTTAATTACCTTTGGCTTCTCAAATACTTAAAATTTGATGATCACAAAACAAAATAAATAATTTCCCAATTAAATAATGTGCCCTTATCTTCAAAGCTCTCACAACATCATAAAATTCTTTACCATAACTAGTATACTTTTTCCTAACATCACGTAACTTTTCACTAAAGAAGGTTATTGGTTTTTTCTTTTGAGATAGCATAGCTCCAATCATAACTCTATTAGTATCATATTTTACTTTAAACAACTTATCAAAATCGAGCAAGGTCATAACATATATAGTACACAAATTTTCCTTAATGATTGCAAAAATATGCTCTTATTCTTCTTCCCATTTAAGCTCCCTCTTCTCGAGACACTCTATAATAAGAGTCCATAATGCTACTAAAATTTCAAATGAATTACCTATAAAATGTCATTACCCCATGAAAACTCCTCACATCCACGATAGTCTTAAGTGTAAGCTACTTTTAAATACCTCTCATTTTCTCTTGTCCACTTGCTCTCCATCTTTCCCTATAAAGAAACTAAGGAACAAGAAATTTTTAGACATGAATGCGTGCTTCTTTAAATTAGTGTAAATTTTTTTCACTTAAGACAACAAACATATAGTGAAAGTGATCTAAGTGCACCTCTTTTGACTTACTATATATAAGTATATCATAAAAGTACACAAATACCTAAAAAAGGCATAAGCATTTGATTCATTAACCTTATAAAAGTGTTAAGAGCATTGGTTAACCCAAAAGGCATCATTAACCATTCATGTAACCCTTCTCTAGTCTTAAACATATCAATGGTAACTACTCCTAAGATAAATCTTAGAAAAAGTCACCACCTTACTTAATTGACCTAACATATCATTTAACCTTGGTATAGGAAATTTATACCTAACAATAATCTTATTAATGGCTTAGATATCAACACATATCCTCTAACTAAGATCTTCTTGGGTGCAAGAAAAGTAGGAACCACACATAGGATCACACTCTCTCTAGTATATCCCTTTTTAATCAACTCCTCTACTTTCTCCCTAAAGATCTCATTCTTTTTTGGGCTCATACAGTAGTGAGGCAAATTAGCCGCAAGAACCATAATAATATGGTGTTTGGATATCACTTATAGAAGGTAATGTATTAAGTATTACATCCCTAAATTCTTTTAAAATTATATGCAATTTTAAAGGAATCTCATCTTCTCTCTTTTCACTCTCTTCTTTCCCTTTTGTATTAATACCTAACCTCCCTCGTTTCTTTCATTTCAATCACAAAACCTCCCCTATTATTTTCCAATTCTGATAATGGCTTCTTTATCCCACTAGGTTTCACCACTCTCTTTTCACTTAAGGGAACTAATTTATACTTCACACCTTTCTTCATAAATCGATAAATATTCTCCCTTCTTGAGTGATATGCTTTATCGTCATATTTCCATGGTATACTTAAAATTTTTTTGATATACATCTATATTAACATCATAATGATGTTCATTTGAGTATTTACCAACAGAGAACCACACCTTACACCTTTTTGTGATATATATATATATCACCACTATTTGTAATCTATATGATGTTATAGGGTTTGGGATGAGGCTCAGTTGATAACTTTAGCTTCTTAGCTAATGATTTACTGATGATATTCTTTTGGCTACCTTCATCAATGATTAACTCACAAATATTTCCTTATACAATACATTTAAAGTGAAAAATTATTATAATTTCCAATCTTTATACTCCTTTTTAGAAATTATTAATCTCCTAATAACTCTAATAAAGCCTTCTTCTTCTTCCTTACGGTATTCACAATTTTCCCCCTGTAGCATACACTCCTCTTCTTTAGAATCTCCCGTTGCTTGCTCCATTCTGTTAACAAACTTTTACTTTTGACATTCATTAGAACAATGGCCTAGTTCCCCATATTTAAGGCACTTTAAAGGAGTTGATTTAGTGTAAGGGCTTAAAGGTTTAGTAGCTAGTGTAACTTGTTTGCTGAAAATTTAGTCATTATTATTTCCTTTTGTTCCATTAATGTGTGTGGGAGTAAAGTTAACAACTTCATTTCCTTTTTCACTTATCACTCTCTTATTATTCCGCATTCTCCTATAATCTCGTGACCTCTTATTAATCAACATCTTAGCCCTTGTAGCTAAATTCCTTGCATTATAAAAATTCAAAGCCATATGAATCCCAAATTTATCTCAAAATTTTTCCTTCAAACCCCTCAAATAGTGAGCAACTTATTGTGGTTAGCGTTTTGCCAAATTATTTTATGCCTCCAATCTTATGAACTCATCATTATACTCATGAATAGTCTTAGTCCCTTGAATACATTTATGATAAACATTGAACAAATACTACTTATAATCTAAAGAAAAAATTATCTTCTCAATAATTGTTTCATCCTTACCTTAGTAGATATTAGAGCTTGCCACTCTCTTTGCCTATTCTCCTTCAAATGATTCTAACAAATGACGACTCTCCCTTAAGTCGATAAGTAGCTAACTTTTCTCTCATATGAAATTTCATTATAATCAAAGAACCTTTCCACTTTTTCTAAACAATCCAAAAAGGCTTCTATGCTAAGGTCACTTCTAAAAGATGTAATATCTACCTTTAGCCTATACTCATGATCACCACTACCTTATCTAAGGCAATCTCTCTCAAGATGGTTTCCTCATCTTGCTGAAATCATCATTTCTTATAAAAGATTCTAGAGTTAAGGTATTGTATGGGTAACTTCCTTATCATCTATTTCCTTAAATCTTTTGTTATTTTTGTCTTCTATTAATATTTGTAGTTCCCCTGTGATTGTAGCTGACTGTTGTTTAAATTATGAATAACAGTCCTGCGTTCTTTGATTCTTCTCTAAACAAAATGCCATCATTAGTATTATTTTCCATTCTCAGAAAGAAAAAAGTTTTAAGAGGTTCAAAGTGATACCATTTAATGCAGCAAAAAATATAAACAAACATAATTCCAATTCAAAAATTATAGGATCAAAATTCTCAAATAAAAAAATTTATTAATGGAAAATTATCTTAATCTCTCTAAAAAGTTGTTTAAATAGGTTTACATAATCCCTTATTAATCTTAGGAAGAGTTTTTGACAAAATAGGAAGCATTAATTCATATTAAAAAGAGTTCTAGATAAAATAAGAAACATCTAATTCATCTTAAGATAAGTTTTAGATAAAATAAGAAAGGAATAAAAAAGCTAAGTAAATATGAAACAAGAAACTAATAAAATAAAATAGGAACTTATTCAAAATCTCACAAAGAAGGATGTTGGTTAAGGCCTGATCATGTGGTAATAAATGTCCCATTCTACCAAAGGATAAAGAAATACAGAGAGGATGTTGAATAGGATGTGTTCATGTATTATTAATAAATGTCCTAATCTATCTGATAATTTAAGTACCTCATCAATTTCATCATGTGACATAGAAGCCTTTGTAAAAACACCAGTAAAGGTGGCTATCTAAAAACTAATAAGTAAAGAGATTAGTAGCGTATATAGGTTGGACCTAACCCAATATGAACCAACTCAGTCTAACCTAAAGTTAACAGGCTCAACTTGAGCTCGAGCCTTTTTCAAATTTAGGCTGTCAAGTTTGAGCCCAACTTAGCCTAAAGCCAAACTTTTGCATCATTTTACATAGTAAAAACAAAGTAGCGTTTTACATAATAAAGCAAGTAGTTTTATAGCGTAAAATGAATACTATTATAGAGTAAATGACATCATTACACTAGGGTATATGCTAGATTTAGGTCCCCTCCTCATTCCTTCTGCTATGATTGCGACCTACGTGCTTCATTTACTCACACCTCGACCTCTTCTCTTTCCAAAGTTGTGTTTTTCTTCTATTGCACCTATGACTTACCTCTTTAGCTTTTCCATATTTGTGATCTTCATCTATTGAGTTTGCAACCTTCCTATATAAAGTATAGGTTTTCTGATCTCTATAGTACAAGATCATATGGCGTTTCTGTACTAAAAATAGGTTACAATTTTTATGTAGTTAAAGTAGTATTCATGATTTATTTTTTATTGATGTATTCTATTTAAAGGTAACTATAAATGTGTTAATTCGTCATTTAGGTGGAGGAAATTTATTTAGGTAACTATAAGTTGTTTTGGATTGTCGTATCCTTCTAAGGCTTCGGCTTTAATTATGCTAATTTTGTTCCTGCATGATAAAACTAGATCAATAAAACTTCACCTAAGAAATTGCAAGTTATGTACGTAATTCATAAAAATTATGTACCAATGGAAATAAGACATTTTATATAAGGAAAACTTGGAAAATTCCATATCATATGTGTTTGATGCAAAGTAACTATTGAACATCCCATTTGTAGAGACTAAAAGCACAACAGATTAATGAAAATAAAGCTTGTAGTTAGGCTAACTCTCCCTAAGAGCACAACAGATTAATGAAAATAAAACTTGTAGTTAGGCTAACTCTCCCTGGCTTATAAATTGTATTCTATCAGTAATACCTTCAAATCATTATATTAATACTACCATCATCAGGAACTTAAATTTTTTCGTAGTAGAGTCATAAAAATTATTTTTAAATACCAAATTAGAACAAATTACATAATATTATACCAGGAAGAAAGCCATCTTAAATTAAAGTTATGTTCCTTCAAATCTATTATAAGGGAACAATAATTGGTTTAAGGAAAGAAAAGGGATAATTTTTGTTTCATTTGGCTTGAGCTTAATGTTACTTCAATATTGGTATTTGTGAGTTCTTTATATAGTGTGCATGGCTGCATGGCTGCATGTATGCCTATTTATGTCATTTTCTCTTTATGTCTATATTACTTTGTAAGTTTTATCATAGTTTGAGTTGAAAGCTAAGATGTTTCCTATATTCTCTTTGACAGAAATTTATTAGAACTTGGATGTTTCTTTGTTAATTCCATCAATGTATGCTCCCAACGATAAGTAATGAAGGCTTTTGTGATAGTATAGCAACTTCAAAATGGCCTCCACATATTATTATCATGTGTTTAATATTCATTTAATACAATTATTACACTGTCATGTATAATTTAAATAACAATTTCTTTACATGCATATGAAGTATTGCGAACTAATGATGATCCTAATTTTAACAGTTACTTACCCCCTTTCGTTTACTGTGAGTTTGTTATCTTTAATCTTTGTACTTGGAGTTACTTATTTTTCATGTGATTGTTTTGGTTTTAATAACTGAAGATATAATTATTTACTTATGTATTTTTATATAGGTTTTAAACTGTTGTCTTTGTTTGTTTACTCAAGTTCAATGTTTGCTCTTTATTCTTCACCCTCTAACCCTCCAACTATAATTGAAATTTTCATTTTTGACTTTTTGTAAATTGTATTGTTAAAAAATTTGGATAATATTAGCATTATTATACTCTTTTGTTTTGATAATAAAATGTTTTCATAATATTACTATTATAATTGCTGCATAAGTAAACTATTAAATTTATAGTATTCATCATATTTATGCTTAGACTGCATCAAAATAAAGTTAGTTTGAATATATTTATTTCAAAATTTAGTTTAACCTCATTCATTTCAAAATTTTATGTACATTTAATACATACAATTTTTAAAAACCCTTTCACAAATTTTTAAAGATGAAATGGGTTAGAGAGAGGTTCTCTGTCTTCTCTCTAACGTCTAGCCTTCACTCCTACTCTAATCTTTGTCAAACCTTACTACTCCCTTAACTTCTTGCTGCTCTCTGGCTATCAACATACTTCATTATTCCTTCTCATCATTCCCTGAAACTCATCTTCACCTTTCACCCATTTATTTCCTTCAGATTCTTGATCTTTCCTTTGTCTGTCTTTGTTAAAGTTGCAAGGGTTATAAGATCTTTTCTCCATTCTTGCACCCTCTTGTCTACTTTAATTTCCTCTTTTAGTACCTGAATATTTCCACCTAACTTCACTATCAAACATTGATTACAATGCGGACTTCGCAGACTTCCCAACTTACTACATAACAAAACAATTCTAGGGAGGATTTTCCTCCTTCACCCTCTGTTGTAGCACCGAAATCTCTCACTTCTTTACCTTAATCTTCATCTCCACCATCCTCACACTTCGCTTCTGCCTTAACCCAAACTTTTTCTTCTTCTTCTTTTACCATTTTTTCACCTGATAGAAGAATATGGAAGTAGGTGATAGGGGGCACCTCAGATCTTTCACTACATTTTTGCCCTCCTAAGATAGAAGCTAGTTGTGTTATTGTCTCCCTAAATATGGAAATTCTACAAGAAGGTGTGAAATCTTAAAAGAACTCCCTCTAAGGTTCTTCTGAGACAAAAGAACTGCATTTCCTATTATTAAAAAATGAGCTCAATTAGCATGGAAAATAAAGGCTTTATTGAAGCATTAATAGCAAAAGACAAATACATCATGTTCATCTTTTCTTCCAAAGCTCAAGCATTAAAGGTTGTAGAAGACGGGTCATGGCATATGTCAAATTTCCCACCCTTTTTATAGCCTTGGCAGCCAGGTTTTCAGATTGATTGCAATAAAAGGAGACATGTCTTAATGTGGGTAAACCTCCTCTTGAATATTAGACAACAAAAGGTTTGAGGATAATTGTTAGTTTTCTAGGCAAACCCCTATGTTTGGATGATAATACAATGAATAAAAAGAGGTTGGGGTATGCTAGAATATGTATTAACATGGATATATCCAACAATTTAATGGAAACTATCCTGATTATGAGATTGGGACTTAATGGGTCTCTATTTGAGGATAATGTGTAAATCCAATACCAGTGGAAGCCTTTACTTACTTCTCAAGGTAAAAGATGGATTCCTACGGGTAAAACTTTTCAAAAGAGTGATTATGAGGAGCTCATAGGTGATGGGATCATTAACAAAGAGGATGGACTGATTAAGGAATCAATACCGTGCAACAACACAAATGAAGGACATGAGGAAAATGATATAGCAACTCTTGGAAAAGGATATTTGTTGCATCTGACGGTGGAAAAGAAGTCCTTGTTGAAGCTGTTAGTGGGAGAAAGATATAACGATTATTACTGATAGTAAAACTATCATTATGGGTGAGGAGATTACTGTGGATGAGCAACCAGTTAACTCTAATGACATTTTTAATGGTCTTGATCAGATGGTTAATACTTATCCTCCTTTTGAGAAAAATAAAGATGATGATCCCCTTATTGGGGAATTTTTGACAGCTACTAAAAGGAAATCCAATAGGAGCAAAGGTAAGGGCTCTAAAAATAAAGTCTTTTGATTTATGCAAGTCATCTCATGGAATGTGAGGGGGATCAACTGCGCTAAAAGTCTTTCAACTTTAAGGGATTTTGTCTGTAGCACAAAACCATATATTTTTTCTCTTTTGAAACCAAAATTAGACTTTTGAATAAATTGGGATATAGATGGAAATTTATCTCCAACCATCAAGCCCATAGGTTTGGGAGAATCATTATTGGATATGATCCTTTTTTGGTGGATGTCCACGTTTTTATCACAGAGATGTAAGCTATTCATTTGAAATGTAAACTTCTTCAGGTAAATGTTGATATCTTTTCCTTTTTCATCTATAGTGCTAATTATGTTTTCCAAAGGAAACTTTTATAGGAAAGCTTATCAAAGTTCCAAAAGATTGGCAATGGACCTTAGCTTCTCTATGGAGACTTCATTTACTTTATATAAAACTGAAGTTGATGGAAATTACAGGTTGGAAATCTTTGACCTCTAAAGTCTTAGGGCCACTTCTACATCTGGAGTAACAAACAGACTGGAAGATTGGCTTTGAGGAAAAAACTAGATCAGACATTGATGAATAAAGCTTCACTTACACAATTTCCTAATAGTGTTTCTACTTTCCTAGACCTATTATTTTTAGATCATACGCCTATGTAAATAGAGAATCTCCTTTAAAACTAAGGTAGAAGAGGTCCTTTCAAGTTTAACAATCTTTTTCTTAATGATGATGGTTTTTTAGGGTCTCTATAAGGGTTTGTAGGTTATGGTTAAAGGAGCACAACAATTCATTTGTATCCAGAAGCTTAAAGCTATCAAAATGAGATGAAAAACCTAATGAGTAGAAGAATTTCAATGACATAACAAGTTGTTGCTAAAGCTAAAGAAGATTTAGAAGCTATACAACATAAGCTTGCTCTAGATCTTGCCAATTTTATGTTATTGAGTACTAAGAAGACTATTTTGTTGTCTTACATATCAAAAGCTAGGGATCATGACAGCCTTATAAAACAACGAGATAAAGTCAGTTGGCTAAAAGATGGTGAAA
This sequence comes from Erythroxylum alaternifolium, assembly GCA_027478495.1. Classification (NCBI taxonomy): domain Eukaryota; kingdom Viridiplantae; phylum Streptophyta; class Magnoliopsida; order Malpighiales; family Erythroxylaceae; genus Erythroxylum; species Erythroxylum alaternifolium. The sequence goes on from JANIIA010086870.1 coordinate 23,306, forward strand.
GGTGTTCAAAATTCTTCTTTAACTCCATTATAGCCAGGAGAAATGCAAATAGAATCTATTCCCTCAAGTTACAAGATGGATAGGAAATTTCTCAGCAAAAAGACCTTCTAAAGGAAGTAGAGAGATATTTTAAGAGTTTCTATGGTTCTTCTCGTACTCAAGCAACTGCTACCCCTCTTTGCTCCTTTATACAAAATAAGATCTTTTAGGAGCAAGCAACAACACTTATTAAACCAATGGAGGAGAAAGAAATAGAAGAGGTAGTGTTTCAAATGTATCCTAATAAATCTCCTAGACTCGATGGATTTAATGAATACTTCTTTTAAAAGACATGGAAGGAAACTAGTCATATAGTAAAGAGAGCAATTATGGACTTTTTCTCTAGGGGAGTACTAGTAAACGAGATCAATAAAACTTATACTTGTTTGATTCCTAAATCCTCTTATTCCTCCTCCTTAGATTACTATAGGCCTATTACATGTACCAAATTCCTTTACAAGGTAATTTCTATAATCTTAGCAAATAGGTTGAAATTAGTCTTGGATTCACTGATCTCTGATAATCAAAGTTTCTTTTTACATGGTAGAAGAACTGGGGATAATATTTCTATTGTCCAGGAACTAATGAAAGGGTATCAGAGGAAGAATAGCCCACATAATTGTATTATAAAAATGGATTTCAAGAAAGTTTTTGATCATATGGAATGGGATTCTATGTTTCAGACCCTACTACTTTTAGGATTCGTAAATGTTTTTTTTAGATAGGTTAAGGCTTGTATTATCACTCCATCTTACTCCATTCTAGTTAATGGTATGCCAACTGATATGTTTAAGATTACAAGAGGATTTAGACAAGGAGATCCCATCTCCCCTTATCTCTTTATCATATGAATAAAGGTCTTAAGTCAATTAATTCATCAGAAGGTGGGTAAGAGTAAGGACTACAAATTTTAGAGTAAATGTAAGAGGGTAGGGCTTATTAACTTATGCTTTACAGATGACCTATTTCTTTTTTCTAAGGCTCATGGTAAATTTATTAAATTGCTCATGTCAACACTGTCTTTATTCAAAGATCTCTAAGGTTTAGAGGTTAACCTTACAAAAAGCCATTTCATTCTAACTGCTAGTGCTACTATGATGGAAAATAGCATCTTTATAATCACAGGGATGTATAGGAAGCTAGCTCCTCTAACTTATTTGGGTCTACCCATTACCATAAAAAGAATACAATTATCTGAATGCTTTCCCTTGATAGAAAAAATATAAAGATGATGGAATATTTAGTTTAATAAGGTTCTCTCTTTTAATGGGAGGTTACAACTCATCAAATCTATTATGAATTCCATTCATATTTACTAGTCCTCCAACATATCATTAGCTAAAAGAGTTATCAAAACCATCAATAAGCTTTTTAGAAGATTTTTATAGGGAAACTTAAACTCGAAAAAACACTTTGCTAAGGTTAAATGGTCAAAAGTTTGCAAAAGAAAAGAAAAAAGGCGATTAGGATTGATCTCAATTGCCACTTTTAATAGATCAACATTGATAAAAAATCTATGGATCCTATTAGACAAGAAATCTCTATGGATCTGATGGTTCCATACCTATATCCTAAAAGGATCTAGCCTTTAGTATATTCCTATAAAACCTTCCTTTTCTTGGCCCTTGATTCAACTTTTAAAACTAAAACCCATCTTAGAACCGTTGTTGTTTTGTAAGGTTGGAAATGGTGAAAGGATAATTTATGGTTTGATAAACTGATAAAGGCCCCCTAATTCGCTCTCCTCAAGCTCTTTAGTTTTGGAAAGGATTTCTGACGTGTCTAGTTTTTATTGCCTTTAGCTTCCTTCATATCTTGATTTTGGTTACAAATCCTTGTGTTTTGATCCAAATGTGAGATAAAGTGGGTAGAAATGGTATGAATATAGCATAAATGTTAATTGAATTATTTTGCAAATTTGGCATGAAGGTTGAAGGGAAAGTGATGAAAATTTTGCTTGAAATGAGAAATAAAAAAAGGAAGAAAAGTGGTGACAAGTGTCATCACCTCATGATGGTGTCTTAGCAAGCCACCACTGTGGCTAACATCCAAATCAAAACCATAACTAATATTTAAGTGTTATTAAATGTTAGTCACCGTGGTGACTCAACTTGTCACCACTATGACGAGTTGTCGCACGGGGGTGACTAGTTGTCACCCCCGTGACTACTCCTTGCATTCACTTACTTAAGTCTGACATATGTAGGATGATGACATAACAACCTTACAACCCTAAACCTAGAATCGTGTTATAAATAGAAAAGGAATGAGAGGTAAAGGGTAAAAATTCAAAAGGGTTAGACACACACTCATTCGACTGGTACAAATAGGAGATAAAAGAGAGATATGGAGGCAGAAAGAAAGAAGAGAGAAACAAAGATGGAAAACATAGTAAATCAGTGAAGAAGAGAGAAACACAGTAGAGAGGTGGAAGCTAAGGATACAGGCCGAAAGTGAGAGCTGGAGCTGAATCTAGTGAACTTGAGTAACCATTTGATTCGGTGAAAACAAGCTAAAGTAGAAGGCGAGAGCTAATGCGGGAAGCTTAAGAGGGGCAAGAGACCAACCACACTCCCTTATTCGATCCTTGTTTGCTCATTTTATTTTTCATTTATTGCTTAGTTTCTTCTTTATTTATTAAACTTATAACTTGTTAGTTTTAAGTTGTCATTTTTGTGCTATCAATTGTTCTAAGATGATTTTCAAAACAGGAAAGATGAAATTGGATAAAAAAGATGCAAGGAAAGTAGAGGCAATTCGAATTCCCAGCTGGCAGAAAAATAATTGACTAAGCATGGGCATGTGCAAGGAAAAAGATTATCTGCAGAATTTGATTCCAAATTAGATTTGATACACCTAAGATCTTCATTATCTTAGGAATTGAGTTGTTGCCTTGTTGGTAGGGATCTACAGCCTAAATATGTGGGGAGTGTATCTGTTGAAGATTATAACAGAAGGGAAAGGGAGAAGATTGAAAATAATTAAATAGACATTCATTGTTCACGTTGGAGTCTTAGATTTTAGTTTTTTTTACATTTTTCTACAATAGCTTTTTCTGTTTTTCTTAGGATTTTTTGTATTTTCTAGAAAGAGACTAGGGATGGAGACTTTGTATTTTTCTATTCTTCTGTTGGTTCTTACCTTTAGTTTGAGTAGCTAAATTAATCTTCTTGGTTGAAGGGAACCACATTATCATCTAGTATGTGTGATATTTTTAAATAAATTTTATTTCATTGATGAATATAAAGTGTCTTCCTAATTGCTTTACATGATTGAATTGATTGATTTCTAGGGTGCACCAATAAGAATTGATTTATTTAATTTATAGCCAGATTAGTAGGATTTGACGTTCAGTCTTGCTAATCTAAAGTGGCAATTAGGATTACTATCTTTATGTTAGAGTTTGGAAATTCTAAGAAGACAGTTAACTTGATTAAATGCATATCGTATTTGGGTTGTCTTGTTCATTGGTTTCTTATTTCTTAAACCTATTAATCAATTAAACTTAATATTGTCTATAGGTTGTTGACTAATAATAATGTTTAGAATACATGTTTCTATTCATTTAATCTTAAGAGAAAACATTAACCAATGAATGTTTATTAATGGACTGAGTTTTATATTAAGGATCCATATTAGTTTGCTAACATAGGTGACCCAAAATCAAGGTTTGTTTACTGAATTTCCAGATCTGATTATTTTTACTAATTTTCAATTTCTGTCATTTTTTAAATTCCTTAAATTTATGTTAATTCAAACCCCCTAATTTGTTTTAGTTTTCAACTTGTATAACATTTACCGTTAAAGTTTCTCGTGGGAACGATCTTAACTCTGCACTAACCACATTTTTCATTGCTAAAGTTGGTATTAATTTGGTTGCAAGAGATAGCATTGCCAAATTTTGGTGCGTTGTAGGGGAACTTCTTAATGGTATATGTATGTTACACGAGTAGACAAGATAACTCAACTGCTATTTGATTCATAGATCAAAAAGAAAGTTAAGAGGTTATGAAAACAGACAAAACAACAGAAAATGGAAAGGATGGCTACAAATTGCACTCTTTATGAACTAACTGTGCCTATGGATGCTCAACAGCCCCATGGCATTAACTTTCCAAATTTGGGGGGGTAACAACAATTTTGAATTAAAATCTAGGCTGATCCATTTATTTTTTATTTTAAGAAGTTTACTAGGAGAGGATCCTTACAAACATTTGAATGAGTTTAGCGTGGTTTGTATAGGTATGAAGCAAAAAAATGTGACAGAAAAGTAAATTAAACTAAGAGCCTTCCTATTTTCTCTCAAAGACGAGGCTCAAGATTGGTTGTACTATTCAATTGGTAAAAATGTGCAAACATGGGCTGAAATGAAGATACTCTTCTTTGAGAAATATTTTCCATCATCAAGAGCTGCCAACATTCGAAAGGAAATTTATGGCATCTGATAACACATGGGGGAGACAATTTACGAATATTGGAAAAATTCAAGAAAATTTGTGTAACACCCCACTCCCGCTGAACCCGAATCCGATATCGACAGTGATACCCAAATTCGTGCCCCGCGAGGGTGGCGT